>VXBX01007121.1:75173-93423 GCA_013400415.1 Scytalopus superciliaris
CCCGGTGAGAATGGGGGGTGAGTGTCCCGGTGGGAATGAGGGGCGAGTATCGCTGTGGGAGTGGGGCGAATATCCCGGTGGGAATGGGGTGTGTGTCCCAATGGGAATGCGGTGTGAATATCCCGGTGGGAATGGTGTGAATATGCCTGTGGCTTTGGTGTGTGTGTGTGTGTCCCGCTGGTAATGGGGGGCGAGTGTCCCGGTGAGAATGGGGGGCGAGTGTCCCGGTGAGAATGGGGGGCGAGTGTCCCGGTGAGAATGGGGGGCGAGTGTCCCGGTGGGAATCATGTGTGAATATCCCGGTGGGAATGGGGTGTCTGCCCCTACAGGAATGTCGAGTCCATCCCTTCCTGAATGCTGTCTCCATCCGCACAGGAATACCGTGCCCATCCCCGCAGGAACGTTGCCTCCATCCCCACCCGAACACTGTTTCCATCCCTACCTGGCAGCTCTGTGTTTCTCCCTACCTGGAGGATGTTTCTCTCCCTACCTGGAGCCTGTTTTCCTCCCTACCTGGGGGCTGTCTCCATCCCTACCTGGAGATTATTTCCCTGCCTGGAGGTTATTCCCATCCTTAGCTGGAGGCAGGCAGTTTCTCTTCCCCACATGAAGGCCGTTTCCATCCCTACCTCGAGGCTCTTCTTCCTACCTGGAGGCTGTTCCTCTCCATCACTGGAGCCTCTTTTCCATCCCTCACTGGAGACTGTTTCCCTCCCTGCTTGGAGGTTATTTCCCTGCCTGGAGGCTGTTTCCATCCTTTCCTACAGGCAGTTCTCTCTTCCTGGAGGCAGTTTTCCTCCCTGTTAAGAGGCTATATCCCTACCTGGAAGAGTTTCCTTCCCTACCCCAGAGAATCCTGCTGTAACCATTCCCTCCAACCACCCAAATCCAGTCCAACTATCCCTCATTTCCTTCCCAACATCATCATATTGGAATCCCACACCTTACAGACCCCCTACTTCCCATTTTAAGACTGGTCTACAAAGGGAGTAGATGAAATAAATCAGGAAATAAAGTGCCTCCCTGCCAGCAAGAATGTGATCCCTGTTTATGGCAGATTTCCTGGAAGAGCCCAGCACTTCCAGGGGCAGCTCCTTGTGCTCTGTGGCTCGACCTTCCTGCCCCACCACAGCAGCCTGGGAGGCTCCCAGCAAAATACTTCTTTCTGTGAGAAGACACTTGTTCCTCAAACCCAAACTGTGAGCAAGAAGGAAAAGGTAATTCCGAGCGTGACCTCTGGATAATCATGGTGTGATCCACAGACCTGCAGTTCTGTGGGTCTGGAACTGAAAACTTCTCCCAGAGTTTAGGACTGACCTAACTGGACTTGGTTTAGATCGGGAAGGGATTGGTGGCTGGGAGGGTGGGCAGGCCCTGGCACAGGTTGGGCAGAGAAGCTGTGGCTGCCCCTGGATCCCTGGGAGTGTCCCAGGCCAGGCTGGAGCCCCCTGGGCTGGTGGGAGGTGTCCCTGCCCAGGGCAGGGGGTGGGAGTGGATGGGCTTTAAAAGTCCCTTCCAACCCCAAACCAGTCTGGGATTCCATGATTCTATGACACTTTAGGGGAACAAATGGAGTTTGTCCAAACACTTCTTGAGGCTGTCAGGAATTGCCACCCCACGTGCCACGACAGGCCCAGATCAGCCTTTAGAGCAGCTCTGTCTAGTGAGAGAAAGCTGTGAGGTGTGAGAAGCTCAGCTAAGATAGTTTAGGAAGACAAGTTTGGTCATGTCCCAATAAATAAAATCATTCCTGTTACATAGAGCAATATCCTGCCTAATTCAGGGCAGAATTAGCAAATACCAGTGCAACTTTGGTCTGAGTCAGGAGAACTACACAAATTTGACAGCAGTTTAAAAAAGACCAAAACACCATACTATTTTAAACATAATAGAAAAAGGCACATTTATGAAGCCATCAAAGTGAATTAGACCCATTTGGAAAATAACACATTTTCACACTTCGTGGGCAAAAAGATTTGTGTCTGAAACCCCACTATAATAATCTCTGAAGTTATTTTTTAAACAAGTTTATAACTTTTATCTCTAAAAGTATTTATATTTCACAGAATGCTACATCAAGATTCATAATTTAAGTTTAATCTAAACTTTCCCCAAAACAACCATCACCTGAGAGGAAAAAACACAGGGAAATGTACTGACTTCAGATCCCCCCTGGCCTCTGCCTGCTTTACATTTTAATGTTCTTTATTCTGCTACTACATGTCAGGGCCACACCTCGTGTGGGAGGAAGTTGCTTGTGCAATCCTTTTGTAGGATTTGCTGTTGACAGGCAACACTTCTGGCAGGGAGGGAAGATGGGATTGTTCTGTGGTGAGGAGTTTTACCCATCCCTGTGGCACTGCATCACTTGGAACAGCTGAACATCTGGCCAGTGGTATTTGGGGCTCAGCACAGTGAGCAAAGCTCTGCTCTGAAGGGGTCTGAATTTTCAGGAGTCGTTTTGCTGGTAAAGCAGAGGCCACCAGGAGCAAAAATTCAGAAAAGAAAAAAAGGCAGGTTAAGCCTCTTTTTCCCCTCAAAAGTAAAACAGCAGCTGCACATCTGCCCTCCTGTGCTAACCCAACCCTTCATGCTCGTCAGAGAAGATAAGGAAATAAGTGTCAAAATTGCCTGGTACAAGCTCCCCACAATGATCTGTGTTACCCAACACCTTGTGAACTTCTGCTTTAAAAATATCCTCAATACTTTGTCCCTGAGGCCACAACATTCTGTTTTACAGCAGTTCTGCAGAACACACAGGGGTAACTCAGCTCAAGACCGAACCCTTTTGACTTCTCTCCCTCCACAGACTCTTCCAGGTGTATCTCTGACAAAAACTGAGCATCAACAGAGTTCAGAAGAGAGACCAACATTGGCTGAGCTCCCCTCGTGCCAGCCCGGAGGGAAATGGGAAGGCTTCTTAACTCACCACTGTTTGGGCTCCAAGGGAAACAACATGACTCAATTAAGGCAGGTTTCTGGAGCTTCCCTCCCTTCACATTTGCTTTTACAGAGACCATTTCCTCTGGATTGCCCAACTGGCTGCACTAAGAGCAGCTCCTGTTGCATTACCAGCATTCAGAGGTAACAAAACCCAAAGCCACTGAAGCAGCTTCTGAGCAGAGCTGATTCCCAGCTGTAAATTAAATGAAAAATGACTGTTTGTGTCCATGTTTTCATTTTCAGTTCTATAAAAAATAGAGGCAGTGATCAGACATTGTATCTGAGTGGCACATCTAAATTGACTTGTGTTTGGTAATTCCTGCTAAGCTTATTTTTCTGTGAAATACTCTACATTCATGTCAAAGGCTCTGAATATTATTTTCAGTCTCTGATAAAGCCCTTAATTCCATATCAGTAGGACCCTTAAGCAGGGCTTATCCTTCTATTCCATTACTCTCATGTAATCTAGAGGGCTGTAGCCTCCAATTTAAATGGAATCAGGGAGAAATCACAAAGAGAACCACCCTGTGCCTGTGGTGTTTCAGACCCACCAGCTCTCCAGGGAGGCAACCTTTCAACCAGTGTCGGAATAATGTGGATAATCCCACTAGAGAGGCTCTTCCTGCTCCACGTGCGGTTGGAGACCCTCACGTTGTGCTGGTGCTCAGGTGGACAAACCTTCTTGCGGGTGGTTGTACCTCCCCAGGCCCCTCAGCTCCCTCCCTCCCGACGCCGAGTCGCGTGCCACGGGGAACATTCCCCGGCCGGTGTGGGGAAGCCCCACGCTGGCTGTCTGATCCGTGTCCTTGCGCAGTTCCCGGTGCGGAGGGGAGGCCCCCGCGTTGCCGTCAGAGCCCGAAGCGGCGCGCGGCCTCGTCGGCGATCAGCGCGGCGATGGCGAGGGAGGAGGTGGCGGCGGGGGACGGGGCGTTGCGCACGTGCAGCACGCGGCTGCCCACGCCGCCCCGGCCGCCCTCCAACACGAAGTCATCCACCAGGTTCCCGGCGCTGTCCAGGGCCTGGGCTCGCACCCCAGAGGGGCCCCTGCGAAACCAAGGGCGGAGCTCAGAAGTCAGGCAACGAATTCCCCGGCCAAGGGGACGGTGAGGGAGGCTGAGCGTGGGGTCAGAGCCTTTGGGGGAGATGAACACTCGTGGGGCAGAGGGGGGGATGTCTCACAGTCATGGAATCCCTGGGGTTGGAAAAGCCTCCCCTGTGCCCGATGCCCACCTTGGCACTGAGTGCCACGGCCAGTCCTGCCTTGGGCACCTCCAGGGCTGGGCACTCCAAACCTCCCAGGGCAGCCCCTGCCAAGGCCTGACCACCCTTTCCAGGGGGAAATCACTACCATAAAACAAGGGCAGGCAGCCAAGCAGAGGAACTTCTCTGTCTTTCCTGGTTGAAAAGTTGTTCTCCCACACTCACACAACCATGCCCTGCCTTTCCAAGAAGGGCATCCTCTGTTTTGAAACACCAGCCCTTGTCAGACATGCATTTCATGCCACTGCTGTGCTGCCAGAGCTGGGTAACTCCTTTTCATCATGGGTGGGTTTTTCTCATTCTAGATTTTCTCCCTGCAAATGTTTGGACAGTTAAGCCCACCTGTCTGTACCCAATTGCCTCACCTTTCCTCACAAGCATTTCTGACCTCCCCTGAATTAGTTTCTCTCTCTCCACAAAGCATGGAGCTGAGTACAGTTTTATTGAGATGAATAAATTAAGTCAATATTCACTCAGTAGTAACTCACAGTCTGATTTCCCCTCTGAATGTCATGTTTTGCTTTCTTTGTGAAGTCAGATTATGTTCAGGCTACTGAATTGTCACTAGGAAAAAGAGGCCTTTTCTTCTTAGGGAATATGTCACAAGAGTTCATTTCAGGCTACGGAGAGTGTAGAAAGTCACAAAATATTCACCCAACCTGCCTGTACACAAGCAAATACAATGTAAAAGACCTTCCTGTACAAAGTGACACACAATGGTTTAGGTTGGAAGGGACCTTAAATCCCATCCAGTGCCACCCCTGCCATGGGCAGGGACATCCATCTTCCACTAGCCCAGGTTGCTCCAGCCTGCCCTTGGACACTCCCAGGGATCCAGGGACAGCCACAGCTTCTCTGCCCAACCTGTGCCAGGTCCTGCCCACCCTCCCAGCCAGGGATTCTTTCCCAATCTCCCATCTAGCCCTGCCCTCTGGCAGGGACCCTTGTCCTGTCCCTCCAAGGCCCTTGCTAAAAGTTTCTCTCCATGTTTCTTGTTGCTCCTTCAGGTCCTGGAAGGCCACAATTAGGTCATACTGAATCCTCCTCTTCTCCAGGCTGGACAATCCCAACTTTCCAGCCTTTCCTCCCAGGAGAGCTGCTCCAGCCCCCTGACCATCCTGGTGTCTCCTTGGACTCTCCAGCAGCTCCATGTCCTTCCTGTGCAGGGTCCCCAGAGCTGAAGGCACCTCTGTGCTTTGACAGCACAATTTGGTGGAGAAGGGAGAAAGCCCCTGCCAAATTTGTTACTGTTAAACCAAGAGTTACTGATGGGAAAAGTCTCCTTTACCTGAGCACATCACTGGTGGTGACCTCAGGGATGAACCTCTGGAGCTGCTTCACCTGGGCACTGAGGGAACAGGCTCTGTACACCTCACCCACACCATAGGACACATTCCTCAGCACGAGCTTCCACAGCCCACTGCAGAGAGAAAGGGAGTGCAGTAAAAGCAGATCTTCCACCAAAACACAGCCAGGCCCAGCCAGCACTGCCAGAGAAGGCAGCAAAGGCAACTGCATGGCAGAAATTCCCATTCCCAGCATCAGGAATCCCGTATGTTTTCTATTTGAGAAATAGATGCTTGCCCTTCTCTGCTTCAACAAACCTTGTTTACAGGGATGGAACATTGCATTTAAATTCTCTGGGAATTAACTATGAACTCCAATCCTGGAACTGTCCAAGGCCAGGTTGGACGGGGCTTGGAGCAACCTGGGATAGTAGAAGGTGTTCCTGCCCATGGCAGGGGGTGGCACTGCATGGCCCTGAAGGTTCTTCCAACCCAAACCATCCTGTGATTCCATGATTCCTTCCTACATCCAGGATCTTTCTCTGCTCCAGTCAAATGGCAAGGGAATACAGACACAACACTGGAGTCATTGTGCAAAGTTCATCACACTCTAAACCCCCAGCTGCCAGTCACTGAATCTCACTGTGTCTCTGCAAATCCTGGTTCTCTTCTCTGCTTTCCTCAGGCCTTTCCTATAAAAATCCCCAGTGATGAAGAAGCTTCCAACCCTTTACTGACTAAACTGTATTCAACTGAGCTGTTTGACAGAAGGTTCTTTTCCAGTGCCCTGACCTGTTTTTCGGCCTTTCCTTGGATGCTCCACAGTATTTTCATGTACTTTTTCAAGTCTAATTTCCAAAACTGAGCAGGTGATAATGAGCATTCCTACAGATCAAGGGATGCCAGAATGGTTTGGGTTGGAAGGGACCTTAAAGCTCATCTCATCCCACCCCCTGCCATGGGCAGGGACACCTCCCACCAGCCCAGGGGGCTCCAAGCCCCATCCAGCCTGGCCTGGGACACTCCCAGGGATCCAGGGGCAGCCACAGCTTCTCTGCCCAACCTGTGCCAGGGCCTGCCCACCCTCATTCCCAATCTCCCATCTAGCCCTGCCCTCTGGCAGTGGGAAGCCATTCCCTGTGTCCTGTCCCTCCATCCCTTCTCCCCAGTCCCTCCCCAGCTCTCCTGGAGCCCCTTAAGGCTCTGGAAGGTGCTCCAAGGTCTCCCTGGAGCCTTCCCTTCTCCAGGGGAGCTCTCCCAGCCTGTCTCTCTTCCAAGAATCCTCTACAGGTATTTTAATTAGGCTGTCTGGGTTGATTAAAATATTACAGTGCAGTGGACCAAAACCATTCCTGGAAGAGCTGCCCCAGCACCTCCTGAGGAGCAGCCACATTCCCAGACTGGCTGAGACATGTCCTGGTAGTTTATGAAAATCCAATATAAATCACACAAAGTCAAGTGTCTTGGGGAATTCCACTCTTATCAGTACAACTCTCTTTGAACACGCCAAAAAACTTGGGAAAAGCAGGATTTAAAGCAAGAATAGGTCCCATGGGTCACATTTGAGTAAGAGCATGCAGCAGACAAAAAGGAAAAGGCTTTACCTGTAGGTTACAGCATCCAGAAAGTCTCCAGTGCTGAAGTCAAAGAGTTTGTAGCCCTCTCTCTTAAAGGCCAACACTGCATTAGGCCCAAGCCAAACACTGCCATCCATCCTTGGTGTGAAATGGAATCCCAGGAAAGGGAAGCGAGGATTGGGAACCTAAAGTGGGAAACAGGAGCTTTTACAGCACTACAGACACTACAACAAAATTTCAGTCACCGAACCATGAAACTGTCTCCTGCATTGGTTTTCTTGCTTGATAATTGTGCAGTTACAGGACATAATTAATTAAAACACTGAAGAGCAGGGCCAGGCACGGCTGAATCTTGGAAGGAAAACAAACAACAGGGGAGAAAAAATTCCACACGATTTCTCAGGATATAAATCAACCCACAACAAACCCAAAGACACACTAATGCTATTCACCAGCAGCAATTATACTGCAATTAAGGAGATTACAAACTATTGGGGAAACCTCACAGGTCTGTATTGCTCAAAACAACCCGCACTCAGCAGCCTCATTAATGCGAATAACAAATAACTGCATTTCCTTCTTTGTTCCAGCTCCTCCCTGCCATCCCAAGACAGGATCCTGAGGGATTCCCAGGTGAGAAGAGGTCAGACAAACACCCAGTGGCCAGAGTTCAACAATTTTCATCAATATCAGTGTTTAGCAGGCAAATTTAGGCTCATATTCAGAAAGGCAGTATTTCAATGTGCTCCAGGAATGCCCTCGTCTTGCTTTAGAAGTCCACTTCCATCCCATTCATCCCATCCACATTTCATCCCTCTCCATCCCATTATTTGTCTGTTTTAGAGGTAGAAGGGTTGTCCTTTTCCCCTCATGTCTATTTGTTCTGACACAAAGCAAAGCTAATTAAAAAATCAGGCTAAGAGGCAAACACCTAAATTTGGTATTAATTAATAATTGGGTATTTAACTGGTATTATAACTGATCTGTGACTGGTATTAATTAATAATTAATAATAATTTGGTATTAGCACACAAGATTAAACCTTATGGCAAGTAATTCATCCCAGAATCATTTAGGTTGGAAAAGACCTCCAGTGCCCTCTGTGAACTACCTGAGGGCACAGTCAAACCCCTCATCCAGATTACCACTAAAGATCCTTAACAGGGCAGTTATAATTATCTAAATAATAAATAATCATTTACTGCTGAGTCTCACTGACTCCTGAACCCTGCCTACAGATTTATTTCAGAACATAAAGAAAGCAGTCAGAGTTTTCTGGACATGTGGCTTTCATTACGCTTCATTTTCCCCACAAAACAAACCAGGCTGGCAACACCTCTACATTCTCCTCAAAAATCAACAAAAAAACCTGCTGTTCTGCCCATAAAACAACAGATCTCCAGCCACTGACAGGAATAACCCTGGAACTGTGTGGGTTTAGCAGCTCTTGGAGCTGCATTCTCCTCAAAAATCAACGAAAAACTGCTGTTCTGCCATAAAACGACGAATCTCCAGCCACTGAGAGGAATAACCCTGGAATTGTGCGTGTTTAGCAGCTCCTGGAGCACAGTGGGAGGGCCGGGGCAGGCAGCACGTACCGGGTAGATATTCCCTCTCACCAAATAGCACTTCTCTGGCTTGAGCACCAAGTAATCCCCCCGGAACGGGACAATCCGGGGCTCGGGGCTGCAGCCGCTGATCGCCGCCAGCCGGTCCGAGTGAAGGCCCGCACAGGTCAGGACGTGGCCACAGGAGATTTCCTCACCCTGGGGGGGAGAAAACAAACCCAAACACGCAGCAGTTCAATGCATCTACTGAAAAAAAAAACCAAACCCCGCCCAGGGAAAAAAAATCAGCCATGCATGTTTGGTTCAATAAAGCTGATTTCACCCCACACGGTGGGAGCGGCAGTACTGCTTTTTTTAATCCAAAAATTCAAATATGGAGAGCTGCTAAATATCTAAACACCTTATCACCTCACTACATAAATCAGATCACAAACTGTTATCTATTTATTTAGCACGCAGTATTTATTTTTAAATACTATGGGGTTTTTTCCTTTCATTTTCTTCCATATTTGCATTAAAAATTACTAGTATTTGGTGAAGGAATCTTAACACATTTTGGAAGCTGCTTTTTAATGAAAGAGCAAAAACCGAATTAAAAAGCAGCAGAACAAAATTTAAAACACCTTGGGAGGGTTTTGAGGTTGTTTTTTGTCCAGATATTCCCTCCTGAAGGCGAGGAGGTTACAAGCACAGTCCCTGTTTGCACATTGCAGGAACACCCCCTGAATATGCCCTTGATTTAAATCTGGTTTACACCAGCTTGTGGCTTCCTGGTGATAAAATGACTATAAAATTATGCTAAATGCCTCCTTATCATTTTATAGATGCCAAAGCCCAAAAGCAAACAGGAAAAGAGGTGTTTGCCCGAGGAATCCTTGGAAAGGCAAGCATAAGATTGTGCAAATAAAGCAGATAAGGGACAGTTAAACACAAGTTAGGCAGCAGAAAGTTATACTTCATTATTTTACATTATTGTTATTATTAAATTTGAACATGCTCACTGTTAAGAGCTGATTGCAGCTGTTTTATTAAATCAGGCTTAGATGACTGATCATTTTACTGCACAGCAGCTTCTTAACTTTTTTTTGGAGGTGATTAATCCACCAGGATTCAAGAAAAAAAATCTCAAGAAAAGGAGAAGCAGTTTCGTGTAAGGAATTAAAACTTCTGCTTCATTCTTACCCTTTTGTTCCTGACAATGACTGGGTATTTCAGTCCTGAAATATAATTGGACAAGAGAAGGAATTAATGGAACAAGTAACAGAGAACTGACAGAACAAGCAGCTTGTCACCATGAAGGAATTTTCCTTTGGAATATCTTCAAGTTATGGAACAACTACTGTTGTCATAATTGATGTTGTTGGACATAATTGCATTTATGAATTAATAGGTTTTTATTCTTCCATATGTGTGCCAGCACAGATCCAACTTGCCTTCCAGGATGAGGAAAAAATCACTATCACAAGAATTCACATGCAAGATTCAGCTAAATCTGATTTTCATGGGAAAGGACAACCTTATTTCTCAATTTTACTATCACTTTCTCCCATCAGCTTGAAATGTTTCAGCTGAAGGGTGACCTGCCTGCAGAAAAACCCCAAAAGTAAGTTTGCTGAATACTCTCACTAACACGTTTGCCTTTTTCCCATCCCTAGGAGACAGAAAGGTTCAGAAACATAATTTCAGTTTAAACAAATGTGTTTTGAACAAAATCTTTGGTAGGACTGTAGTAAATGGAGGGCAAAGGACACCTCCCTTACCATCTTCACTTCCTGGAGGACTTTCTTTAGCCATCTCCATGTTTGTGACTTCAAAATCAGTCAAGACTGTCCCACCTGCTTCCTGGAAATCTTCAGCATAGGACTGGGCCACTTGTTTGTAATTCACAATGCCAGTGTATGGGGAATCAAGGGCCATCAGACCCTGGAAGGGCATTAAACACACAGAAGAAGAGTGAAGGCTGGAATATTTCACCTGGAATAACGTGCACTGCCATGAGAAAGGAGTGCTGCTGTCTCCCCATTTGCTCAGCTGGATCTTGACCACACAAATAATGTTTTATGGAGCAGATACAAAATGTTTGCAGGAAAAATAAGACCAAAAAAAAGTGCTGTCTGTACCTACAACCACTCATAAGTCACACACCAACAGCAAGATGCCAGATGAAACGGCACAGGGAATTTATATCCAGGGTTTCCTTTGAAACAAGGGTATATTAATCCACAACAAATTTGTATTCCATAAACTCCACACATTTCTCCTGCTGTGAAAATAATAAACAGGCTGGGAAATGCTACACAACAACCACATGTGTAGGAAGCAACTGGATTGAAACTGGATCCAAATCCCCACTCAGAGATGGGAAGGAATTTTCAGGCTTTTCTGACCTTGTCACTCATTGAAATTACTTCAAGGCCAGAGGCATGTTTATGTTAAATCATGACATACTGTCACCTGAGAGGCTGAGATCTTACAAGCTAATCAAAAGCATGCAAATGCCTCACCCTGCAGAAGGGCTCCTTTGCCTGGATTTCCTTGGGTCCGATGAGTTTCAGCCCCGGGACGTTGTTCTGCAACCCCCTCTCATACAGAGCCTTGAGCCTTGGAATCTCATCCTGTTCCAGAGCCACAATCAGCTTTGGAAAAGACAGCAAGGCACAGCAGTGAGCAAAATACAGAGCCAGGGCAGGCCTGGCATCAAGCCCAAGCAATAGTGAATGAGTGAACAGTGACTCGAGGTGGGGGAAATGGTTGGTGCCATTAATTGCACAGAATTCTGTAATTTAATACTATTGCTGAGAAAGCACTAATATAATATGGAGAGTGAAAAAACAGACATTAAACTATAGTTTTAAATTACTATTAATGGGTAATATTTGTTAAAAATACCACAAGACTACAAATCTGCATGTGCAAGAAGAGAATATGAATCCGGAGAGCCACTGGGATGGTGCCAAAAATAAAACTGAGCCCAAAGTGTACAGATCTCAAACAGCCTCGATAAGAGAGCAAGGCCACCTTCTGACCCGGTGTGTGGATGGGATTGCACCAGCTTCTCTGCAGCCACCCATGGAGTTTGCTCACCACAGTCCAGCAGATGGATCACCTGTGGATTGCCAGCTTTGCACAGATGATGGCAGAGAAAGGCAGAGAAGGAGTTAACCATGGCTTGGTTGGTACACCTTGCCCTGTGGAGCCAGGAGGAAGAATTGCCTCATGTTTGTGCTGCCTGTTTTGCTGGAAGAACATTGTAGAAACATTGGTTAATGTCTTATTCTGTCCTGCTTACTGAACCAAAGTCTCATTATAGAAAGAATGCTAAGGAGTAGTGTGTAATAGACCACCAGGTAATAAATCAGGGAAACTAGATGTATAAAGGAGACACAGGAGGCCAAGAGCCAGGACTTTGTATGCTTTAAGAATTTGGGTCATCTAACAAAGTGTGATGGGTTGTTTTTTTGTAGGCCTGAAAAGTTCAGCTGATGAAGACTGTCATATATGGCCAGGAGGCTGAAGAACAAGGAGACCACTTAAAACTTGAGCCAAAAGAAGATTCTCCAAAGCTCCACTGAGACTTCACCTGGACTCTGCCCAGTTAGTAAGATGCATGTTAGAAGGTGTAACTGTGTATCCACAATGCCTAAGATGGCTTGTTTTGGGGTTGAGCCAGTTTGTGCAGTGCGGATTGCCTCGCTCCCAAGGTTGCAATAAACAGATACCCTGCTGCTTAAAGATGCCAAGCCTCTGAGCAATTCTTATTTAGAATTCTTATATTCTTAGAGTTGTCATACTAGAAAGAAATTCTTTCCAGAGAGAGTGCTCAGGCATTGGAATGGCCTGCCAAGAGAGGTGGTGGATTCACCATCCCTGGAGGTTTTTAAGATGAGCTGAATGTGGCACTCAGGGCCATAATCACAGTGGTGTTGGATAAAGGGTTGGACTTGACAATCTCAGAGGTCTTTTCCAACCCAATCAATTCTATGATTCTTTTATTCCCGGTTTTTTGGCATCACAGACCATGATACTTCCCGGCCTGGCTCAGGTCTGGCACCCAGGCATCCCACAGGCACAGAGCTCTCCAAGCCTGGGGTTGCTCTGTGTAAGACTTGCCGTAAAGTCTCACCATCCTCCTCCCTGGAACTAACACTGACAGGGAAGTACCACAGAAGCATGGAATTGTTTAAGTTGGAAAAGCCCTTGACTCCAACCATCCACCCAGCACTGCCAAGGCCACCACTGACCCGTGTCCCCAAGTGCCACATCCACAGGGCTTTTAAATCCCTCCAGGGGTGGGGATCCACCACTGCCCCGGGCAGCTGTTCCAATGCCTGACCACTCTTTCCATGCAGAAATTTTCCTTAATATCCAAAATAAACCTCCTCTGGTGTAACTTGAGGATCACATGATCACAGAAAAAGCAGTCTCAACCTCACATATAAAATGATGGAATTCAAAGTTATCACTCAGGGCCAAGACTTGGGAGAGAAAATCCTATGGAAACAGGAGCCTAGTGATGGCTGAAAAGCCCTGAAGTGAATTTTAGGACCAACTAGGAAAAGGATATGGGCTAATAGAGAGCACTCTACCACTGCACTGCAGAACTCCAGGGTCTGATCACACCTGGAATGCTGCACGCAGCTCTGGTGCTCATCGTGTTCCAAAGACACGAGGCAAGAAATGGTGCAGAGCACAAAGACAGGGTGGGGAGAGCCACGAAACAGCTTCTCCAAAAGGAATGACAGCAGATTAAGACTCACCAGCTGGGAGGGATGATTTTGGGGGAGGAGGGATATAAATATGTGTGCAACTTGGAGAGTGTGAGCCCAGACCAACAGTTTACCACCTCCTCCAACACAAGGGCCATGGGCCATTGGATGAAGTTTGTAGGAGCCAGTGCCAAAGTGATGCAACTCCATGCAGTGGGTTGTGGATCCCGGGAACTGCTCCTCAGAGTGTGCTCTGATGCAAAAGATTTGGAAGACACTTGGAAGAGAAGTTCATTGAGAGTCACCATGGACAGAACAGCTGAGGCTCAGAACATAACCCGAGTTAAAACAGTTGGAAGCTTGGAGAGTTAGTAGTTTGCTTGTCATTTCTCATTCTTTCCTGGGTCTCTGCCTGCAGATGCTTCCAGAAATAGGATATAGGGTTGGGGAGACCCCAGGCTGAATCAGTGCAGCCACCCCTCTGTCCCCAGCACTTCAGGCTGTGGCAGGTGGATGTAATACTGGATGAGCACATGGAGCTGGGGCATATCTGGAGTAGTTTTCAAGTCCCTGTGGCTTTTCAGAGCCTGATAAGCCAGGAAGTTTGGTATGCATATGCTGAAAGTCTGTGTGATCCTTGGAGCTACACAGGTGCCCCTCCATGGGACTTGGATCCCACCATTACCTGGGATCAGAGAATCAGAGAACTCCCTGAGTTGGAAAAGACCCATAGGGACCACTGATCCAACCCCTGGCCCTGGCAACAATCCCACTCTGTGCCTGAGAGGATCATCCAAACCCTCCTGGAGCTCTGGCAGCCTTTGGGCCGTGCCCACTGCCCTGGGGAGCCTGGGCAGTGCCCACCACCCTCTGGGGGAAGGACTTTTCCCTGAGATCCCACCTGACCCTCTCCTGGGCACAGCTCCAGCTGTTCCCTTGGTTCCTGTCCCTGGTGGCAAGAGAGATCAGTGTGTCCCTTGTGAGGAAGTTGTGACTCCACGATTTTATGATTATATTCCAACTCACCCCACAGATAAGGAGAATTATTATTTAGACCCAGGAAAGAAACAGAGTTGAGTTGCTGGAAACAAGAAAACAAAAGGGGATATTCATCCTAAAGGTAGTTAGTGTTGCAGAAACTCATCTCTCTGGGCAAAGACCCAACCAGGTCTATGCTATACATTATACAGCCTCAGTTTCCAAAGGTAAGATAAGAACACAGGAATTCCTGTACCTTCCCACACTGTTTGTATGGAATTCCCTTCTGGTCACAGTACTTGTAGCAGAGGGCTGCACCCTGCACACACAGCTTGGCCTTCAGGGAGCCAGGGGTGTAGTAAATCCCACTGTGGATCACACCACTGTTATGTCCACTCTGGTGATGAGCTGAAGGGAGAGGAAAAGACATCATTAAAATACATTAATTCACACTTAATCACTTCAGCTGTCCAAGAAGCGAGTTATTTGAGGTCCTGCCTTATTTCAGCGTTACAAGAGATGCTCAAATGAGTAACTGCACAGCAAACACAGTGAATTCCTCCCATGGTCTCAAAAGGTTAGAGAAACACTGACACAGCACAACCTGGTTAATGATAATCCATCCCATTTTACAATGTGCTTGATCAAAGGAAAAAACCAAAATCCGTGAGTTTTTCCTCCAAGAGCAGGCTAATCAATCAAAACATTTTACATGCTAAAATTAATTTTAAGAAATCTAGTTTTCTTAAATGAAATGCATCCATCCCTTGGGGTTCCTTCAGCTCCCTGCAGGACCTGCCCTTGCTCTTCTATGGCCTGCAGTGCTCCTTACTGCAGTTGTTCACCTTCCTTGTTGTCTCTCTTGACACTCCTGTGCTGCTGGAGCACCAGGAGTCAGGCCTGGAGCTCTCACACAGAGAACATTCAGGAGTTTTTTAAGTCCTGGAGTCCCAGCAGTGGAGCAGAGACTGAGGACAACTCTGCTGCTCCACTGCAGGGCAAGTCATAGAATCGATAGGGTTGGAAAAGACCTCCGACATCATCAAGTCCAACCCTTGATCCAAAACCACTGTGACTACCAGATCATGGCACTCAGTGCCACATTCATCTCATCTTAAAAACCTCCAGGGACAGTGAATCCACCACCTCTCTGGGCAGGCCATTCCAATGCCTGATCCTTTTTCTGGAAAGAATTTCTTTCTAATATCTAACCTAAATTTCCCCTGGCAGAGCTCAAGCCCCCCTGTCCTATTGCTGACTGGCTGGGAGAAGAGACCAACCCCCCCACCTGGCTGTAACTCCCCTTCAGGTGGTTATAGAGAATGATGGGGTCACCTCTGAGCCTTCTCTTCTCCAGACTAAACTTTTCCTCAGTTCAGGAAAGTCCTTGGGAGGAGGGTGGAAGGAATGCTTTGTTAGGGTAAAACCAGCAGGGCTAGGAAATGAAGATGCCGTTCCCAAGGGGGGAATCACCAAAGAATCCCAGAATGGTTTGGGTTGGGAGGGATCTTAAAGACCATCTCATGGGCAGGGACACGTCCCACCAGCCCAGGTTGCTCCAGGCCCCATCCAGCCTGGCCTGGGACACTCCCAGGGACACATCCATCCCCCACTCCAGCGCCAAGGCTGCTGTCCCACAGCCACCCCCAAAAGCCGTGCCCTTCACAGGGTGGCACGCCGAGGTTCTGTGCCCCGCTCCGTACCCAGCTCCTTCTCCTTCTCCAGCACGGCGAAGGACAGCGAGGGGTGTCGGCGGAGCAGCTCCCGCGCCGCGGCCAGGCCCACGATCCCCGCGCCCACCACCGCCACGTCGAAGGTGCTGCGGACACACCGGCACCGCCCTCAGCACAGCGGGCACGGGGGACAGGGGGGATACAGGGAAAAGGGGAAAGGAAAGGATAAGGGCACAGGGGAACGGCATGGGGGAAAAGAAAGGATAAGGGTGTAGGGGAATGGGATAGGAGAAGGAGAAGAGGATGGGGATAGGGGACAGGAAAAGAAAGGGTAAAGGAGTAGGGGAATGGTATAAGGGATAGGAGAAGGGGANGTTGGGAGGGATCTTAAAGACCATCTCATGGGCAGGGACACGTCCCACCAGCCCAGGTTGCTCCAGGCCCCATCCAGCCTGGCCTGGGACACTCCCAGGGACACATCCATCCCCCACTCCAGCGCCAAGGCTGCTGTCCCACAGCCACCCCCAAAAGCCGTGCCCTTCACAGGGTGGCACGCCGAGGTTCTGTGCCCCGCTCCGTACCCAGCTCCTTCTCCTTCTCCAGCACGGCGAAGGACAGCGAGGGGTGTCGGCGGAGCAGCTCCCGCGCCGCGGCCAGGCCCACGATCCCCGCGCCCACCACCGCCACGTCGAAGGTGCTGCGGACACACCGGCACCGCCCTCAGCACAGCGGGCACGGGGGACAGGGGGGATACAGGGAAAAGGGGAAAGGAAAGGATAAGGGCACAGGGGAACGGCATGGGGGAAAAGAAAGGATAAGGGTGTAGGGGAATGGGATAGGAGAAGGAGAAGAGGATGGGGATAGGGGACAGGAAAAGAAAGGGTAAAGGAGTAGGGGAATGGTATAAGGGATAGGAGAAGGGGAAGAGGATGGATAGAGGGGATATAGGGACAGGGGAAAGGAAAGGGTAAAGGAGTAGGGGAATGGGATAGGAGACAGGAGAAAGGGAAGAGGATGGGGATAGGGAATATAAGGGATAGTGGACGGGGGAAAGAAAGTATAAGGGAGCAGGGGAATGGTATAAGGGATAGGAGAAGAGGAAGAGGATGGATAGAGGGGATATAGAGGACAGAGGAAAGGAAAGGATAAAAGAGTAGGGGAATGGGATAGAGGAGAGGAGAACAGGAAGAGGATGGGTATAGGGAATATAAGGGATAGTGGACGGGGAAAAGAAAGGATAAGGGAGCAGGGGAATGGCATAGGGAATTGGAGGAGGGGAAGAGGATGGGTATAGGGAGTGTAGGGGATAGGGGAAAGGGCAACAGAAAGGATAAAGAAGAATGGACTAGGAAAACGGGAAGAGGATGGGGATAGGGAATATAAGGGATAGGGGACAGGGGAAAAGAAAGGATAAGGGAGCAGGGGAATGGCATAGGGAATTGGAGGAGGGGAAGAGGATGGGTATAGGGAGTGTAGGGGATAGGGGATAAGGGAAAAGAAAGGATAAAAGAGTATGGGAACGGGATAGGAAAATGGGAAGAGGATGGGTATAGGGAATATAAGGGATAGGGGACAGGGGAAAAGAAAGGATAAGGGAGCAGGGGAATGGGATAGGAGGAGGGGAAGAGGATGGGTATAGGGGATAGAGGAAAAGGATAGGAACAAGGGGAACAGGATAGGAGATAGGGGAATGGGAAGAGAACAGAGATAGGGAATCAGAATATTAAAAGGGATAGGAGACAGGGGAAGGGGATAGGGGGTATAGGAGATAATGGAAGGTGAGAGAGGATATAAGGGTGGGCGATATAGGGGATATAGGAGATAGGGGAAGGGGATATAGGGAACATAGGAGATGGGGGATACAAGGGATACGGGAAAGGGGAAAAGGATAGGGAGTCGGGCAACGGGACAGGAGAGAGGAGAACGGGAAGAGGACAGAGATATGGGATCAGGATAGCAAAAGGGGATGGGAGACAGGGGAAAGGGATAGGGGGTATAGAGAAGGGAACATAGGAGAGAGGGGAAAGATATGTAGGAAGGGGATATAGGGAATATAGTAGATAGGGAATATAGGAGATAGGGGATACAGGAGAAAGGGGAAGGGAATATAGGGGATATAGGGGAGAGGGAATATAGGGGATATAGGGGAAGGGAATATAGGGGATATAGGGAAGAGGGAATATAGGGGATACAGGGAAGAGGGAATATAGGGGATACAGGAAAGAGGGAATATAGGGGATACAGGGAAGAGGGAATATA
>VXBX01007121.1:93516-110179 GCA_013400415.1 Scytalopus superciliaris
CGTGCCGAGCCTTGCCCGCCCCTCGGCGCAGCCCGGGGGCGGTGAGGGGCCGGCCCCTGCGGCCCGGCGGGCTGAGGGCGCCGGGCAGGCCTGGAGCGGGGCCGGGCCCCGCCGCGCTGCTAGTGCCGCTCTCAGCCCCGGTAACGCCTCCCCGTGCCCGCCGGCCCCGCCGAGCAGGCGATGATGGTGCTGGGCAGACTCGTGAGGAAGCCGCCGCCGCCGGCGGGCAGCTGCAGGGCCTTCTGGGGATGGCTGAACGCCGTGTTCAACAAGTAAGAGTGAGTCGCCGGGCGGGAACCCGTGACCGGGTCCCGCGGTCTGGGAGAGGCGAATCGAGTCCCTGCGCTGCCCAGGATGTTTTTATCCTTAATGCTGTCCCTTCCCCCCAGGTTGCATGTCGGTGCATTGCAGGGGTCGCTCTGTAGCTGCTTTGCATCCCAAAGCTGTGACCCTCCAGAGCAAGGTGTGTGCTCTGCCCCCTCTCTGGAGCGGCCACGTGGATTCTCTCCCTAAATCCCGGTCTTCTTTGGCCCCAGAACTCATTTAAACCTGCAGCAAAACCGAGCCCCTTTTCTTATTCAGAACAGCATCCAACCGACCCATCACTTAAAGTGATTCAGCCACAGGAGGGTTTCACATTTACTTTTAAAAGAGAAAGCCTTTCTCTGAAACTTTCTCTGCCCGTACCTTTCGCCAGGAGGGGATAATTTTGCCTTGTGTCTTCTGGCTGTGTGGGAAGGGTTGTGTGTTGTGGCTGATTGCTGACACTAACCCAGGCAGGAGCCTCTTCCAGGTCTCTGTCTGCCTTCAGCATGCCTCACCAGATGAGAAGTACATCCTGAATGGGCCCAAGGAGTTTAACCATCGCTGAATTGTGTTTTTTTAAAAATACTGTAATTGTTGAGCAAAAACAGGCTTCCCAGGGCAGTGGGGGAGTCCCCATCCCTGGAAGTGTGGATGGATGTGGCACTTGAGGACATGGTTTAGTGGTGAACGTGGTGTTGGTGCTGGGTTGGTAATTGGACTGGATGATCTTAGAGGTCTTTTCCAACCTTAACAACTCCATGGTTCCATGAAAAGGCTTCAGGAATGACATGCATGTGACAGACTTCAAGTGGTTTCTGTATAATCGATGTTTGAGGGAGAAATTTGCAGCTGTAAAGCCTCTGGGGAGAAGAAGGCCGGGTTTTTTGTCTCCTTACAGCCATGGAAAGAAACAATCAGGAGGGTTAAGTCCAGTTGCATTTGAATTCTCCTTTTCCTTAACAAAAACATTTGCCATTTAAAACAAGCTTCAAAACTCTCACGCCAGACTAAGAACAGCACAACCCGAACAATTACATGTAAACCAGCAAACGGCACCCTTAGTTTTCTGCAGCCTTACCTCGCACATCAGCAGGTATTTGCTGTGGAGCATTCTTGCTGCCAAGGGGGCAGTTTTCCCAGCCTGTGGATTCTCTTTGTGTCGTGGCAGGGTGGACTACGAGCGGATCCAGGCCGTGGGCCCCGACCGGGCGGCCTCGGAGTGGCTCCTGCGCTGCGGGGCCTTGGTGCGCTACCAGGGCTCTCCCAAATGGCAGCAGGACTACAACGGGCTCCCCACCGGGCCCCTGGGCAAGTACAAGATAGAAGCAATTAATGCCACCGACTCCTGCATCATGTACAGAGGATTTGACTATCTGGGTAATGTAACGTTGTTCTTAATGGTCTTCATTTCGGTTGCATCAAAGTATCAGTAACTGTGTCATTTTCTCATTCCTTGGCGAGATACAGATAAATCTTTTGTGGTTTTAAATGGCTCTACAAATATTTATGGGTTCCTAAGGTTTTGCTGGAGGTGTGTGATTAGGAGTTCATCAGCCCTTGCCTGAGGTGTCTGTAGCATGAAGGAAGTGCCACAAATGTCGATGAGTTCATAGTTAAGTAGTTGGCAGCAAAAAGCACTGTAAATATGCTTTTTTTTTCTATACCAAACAATGATTTTGGTGTTTCTGAAGTCATAATTCTGCTTATTCTCCAGGTATGTGTGTGTGTATATATATATATATATATGTATATAAAAGATGTCTTAAAAGACAAAAAGCAAGCACTTGGTTTCTTACGAAAGATTAAAAAATTGTTTCAGGTCTCCTTTAAATAACAGCAACCAAAATGGGCAACAGACAGTTTCATTTTTTCATGGCAGGGGACCCTGAATTTCCAGCATTAGCATGTTTCTATGTCAGTCTTTGTTTATCACCCAGACTTGTAGTTTTTTTGTGATGTGCCTATGTCAAAGCTCTTCAGATCTTACCAAAAGGATACAAAAACGGGTTTTTACTTATTTGAAGTACCACGGAGGAGCTTTGGAGATTAATTACAGCCCCACTGTATAAAGGAATGGGTTGCTGGGTGGTTTTGGAGGCAGAACTTAACAACCAGCACAGGTTGGTCCTGGCATTCTGAAGCAAACCCTTGTTTTTATCTTTGCAGACGGTCTGGAGCACGTTACGGATATCAGGCTGGAGAAGTGCATGTACATACAGGATGAGTGTCTGCAGAGGCTCAGCGAGACCAACAACCTGCAGAAGAGCCTCCTCCAGCTGAAGATCATCTCCTGTGGGAATGTCACAGACAAAGGCATCCTTGCCCTGCACAAGCTGATGTATGTGAGCCACCAACCACTTCCGTGGCACGCTGCTCCCTGGCAGTTCTGGGGTTGTGCTGGGTGGAAGGGCTGGACTCTGGCTGTTTCAGATGTGGGGGCTGCTCCCTGTCACCACATCCTCTTGTGCCCCAAAGTCTCTGTGTCCTTGGGCGTGGGAAGTAGTTGGGTGCTGCACCTCTGCAGCTGAAAACCTCAAGCATCAACTCCATAAAAAACTCCCATTAGAACCAGTCACCATTTAAAATACTCAAAATGACTGTGGTAAAATAATCCTTTCTTTAATTTCTCTGTCGGCAGCTAAAATAGTAGTTGCTGATTTTCTTTTTAAATATTTACAGGAACCTTGAGTATTTGTATCTGAGCGACCTTCCTGGAATTAGAGAGAAGAAAACGACCTTTCATGCCCTTCAGCAGGCGCTGCCCAACCTGGAGCTGGAGCTGGATTTGGAATAAACACGACAGCACGTAACTGAGATGTGACTTCCTAGTATTTATCGTATGTTGCATAAGTGAAATTGTAGATGCTGCTGTATTTCCAGGTATGGAAATAAGCCCAGCTCTCCCAGTCCACTCTGAAAAGCTGCATGTGACCTTTTGAGAAATTACGCACTGAACTTTTATTAAGCTTAAACTAAATAGTGGATCAGCAACAGAGAAGCAGGCTTCTGTACATAGTCATCTGTTTCCTGTGTTCATAGGGAGCTGTTAGTACCTCAATGAGAAGTTTTTGGCTGTTTTACAGCACAGAAGTGAAGTGACAGTGACAGTGGGGAGTGAAGCTGCAGCACTGGGCGCACGTGCCGGGTGTTGGTGCTGTGGGAACAAGGGCTGTTCACTCCCAGAGAATCCCACCCAGTCGGTGGGAGCTGATTTAATAAAAGAGGTCTTGGGCCTCGTTTTGTGTTCTCCACACTTTGACTTCTGTTGTCTGGTTTCAGTGGAGCAATTGAGAGGCAGGCAGGGTCAGCTGCTCAGGGTCACTGGAACGTGGCTGTTTGCAGAGGAGCAGCAGCTCTTGGGTGCACCCTCGTGCACGTTTTTGCTGTGTCCTGACATGGACTACATTAGTTCTGTGCAGCTCTTTAGCTGCATCCTCATCACTCCTGATAAATAGGAGAATCAAAGAATTGCTGAGCTTGGAAAAGCCCTCTAAGATCATCCAACCGTTCCCCCTGCCAAGGCCACCACTAACTTGTGTCCCCAAGTGCCACATCCACACAGCTTTTAAATCCCTCCAGGGATGGGGACTCCACTACTGCCCTGGGCAGCTGTGCCAGGGCTGGACAGCCTCTTCCATGAAGAAATTTTCCATTATATCCAGCCTGCCCCTGCCCTGGCCCAGCCTGAGGCCGTTCCCTCCCCTCCTGTCCCTGTTCCCTGGGAGCAGAGCCCGACCCCCACCCCGGCTCCCCCCTCCTGGCAGGGACTTGCAGAGCCAGAAGGGCCCCCCTGAGCCTCCTTTTCTCCAGGCTGAGCCCCCTCAGCTCCCTCAGCTGCTCCAGTCCCTCTCTCAGCTCCCTCCTGGTGCTCCAGCCCCTTCCCAGCTCCCTTCCCTTCCCTGCACACGCTCCAGCCCCTCAATATCCTTCTTGTCATGAGGGGCCCAGAATTGCACCCAGGATTCGAGGTGTGGTCTCCACAGTGCCCAGCACAGGGGGAACGACTCATCCTCAGGGAGAATACTGCATTTTAAGTCAAATTCCTATCTCTGGTGGTAGGGAAGGGCAGGAGGCAGCCACTCCAAGAAAGCAGATCCACAGTACTATCTCAGACATGGATCTCCCTGTGTAGGGAAACAAAAGGCTGACAGCCACAATCTGAGGACATGGCACCTGTCCCACTGAAATGGCTTTGACTGTTGTGGAACACAGAATGTACAGAGAAAACAGTCTCAGTTTCAAGCTTGGTTTTAGTTTCAAGTAAAAAAAGGATGTTCCTTGCCCAGCAGCAAAATTTTATCTAGTAAAATACATCCAGTAAATTGGAAAAAGCAGCTACATTTATTTGATTCAAAATCAACCCAATATTGTATTATATCCTGAGATTCCACAAGCTCAAGTCATTCTAATACAAACACTTAGGTAGAATTCCTGCCTGTGTCTGGCCAATATTATAAATTATGTTCATGGTTAGTTTTGATATAAATGATTTCTGTAACTACGAGCAAGTGGCTTCACCATTGTCAAAATCAGCAAATAAAAGCAATCTCAGAATGCAAGGATGAAGCATGCAGGAGAAACTCTGAAAAGACTAAAGAAACAGCATGGTTATTGTTGATCTGTTCTCCTGGGAGTGGTGTCTGTGAGCCTGTGAAGTCACTACCAGTAGTTTTAATACTCTGATGTGTAACTGCACAGTAAGGCAGGTGTATCTCTGGAGCAGCTGAGAACTACCTGGAGCAGTCAGGCAGCCTCTCATCAGGCTGGATTCACTTTGTACATGTCATGACATCTAGTAATTTAGTTTTTCACCGTGAATCCTCCATTTATAAACCCCAAGTGACTTGAACTTTGAACAATCAACTCTGAGTCTGGCACCTGGTCAGATGTTTGGGAAGTGGTAGTTGGATTTTCGTGTTTTGCAGCAGTGCTTCTTGCTGTCCAGAGCTGGGAGAACGTTACTACTGGTCAGCTGGGGCAGGTGCTGTAACTAAAGGAAAAATTACACAGAGTCTGTTTGTCTGGAGTGAGCATAGGGCACACATTTCCTTTTTCATACAGGAAAGTTTCACTATTCCTACTGTAATCCTGTACTTTTCATACCAAGAGTCCTGGATCTGGGGTTCTATGACTGGACTGCAACCAGACCAACTCATTAAAGGAATTTCTTCCAGTCATCCAGGACAAGAAAAATACTGCTGTTGTACCCCATGGCATAGAAACAGAAGAGGTGACTCAGTTTGATGCAGGAACTCACACTCTGTAGCAGTTCCCCAACCCTCACCTTCAACTTCCCTGCCTGTTACCAGCTCAGCTGTGGTGGGGAATGTGGCTCTTGGAATGACTCGTGTTGTGAGACTGGATCTGGGTCTTGGGATGGAGTCCAGAAAGGCTGAAGTGGCAGGGAGACATTTGCTTGGCAACTCCAGCTGCAGAAACACCCAGTGTGTGGTGTAACATGTGGAACTGAGTGTGGCATCACATCCCATCAGCACTTACAAATGGAACTGGGTATTTTTTCCATCTCCCAGATCACAAATTAAACCAGCCATGTAAGTGTGTCCAGTTTGTTCAGCTCTCCTGCTACTCTTTGTCAGGAATGCACATTCCTGGACACTCTGATTGTTCACAGGGCTGTGCTGGTTACCCCAGTCCCTCAGGGAGCTGCAGTGCAGCATCCCATTTGTATGGATTTACTCTTTAGCCAGGAGGCTTGTTTTCTCCTCAGGATAAAACTAAGACCAGTCCAACACTCTAAACTGCCAGCACAGCCCAGCTCCTCTGAGTTAAACAAAAGAACCAGCCCCTCCTCAGGCACAGAACATTAAACACTGTGGGAACATTACCCCTGGCTTGTGCTTCCGAGTCAGCCTTGCTGGTTTGCGAGCTGTTTTTTCATGTGCTTTCCCCAGTTCCACTGCCTCCCTAAAGCTGTCAAAATAGGGATGCTGCAGCAGCTGCTCACAGGTCTGCCTCTCTGCAGGGTCCATCTGAAGGCAGCCCTTAGAAAAGAAGAAGGGTCACACAAAGCAGTCATGAAACAGGTCTGCACATCTCCAGCTACTCACCACAGCCAGCGAGTATTCCCACAGGTACCTGTGTTAATCACTTTTTTAATGGAGTGGCTTTTCAGTCAGCATGAAGCTTGAGGAGTAGCTGACACCCAACAATTGCAGCAATTAATCATGGAATCATGAAATGGTTTGGGTTGGAAGGGATCCTAAAGCTCATCCAGTGCCACCCCCTGCCATGGGCATGGACACCTTCCACTGGCCCAGGCTGCTCCAAGCCCTGTCCAACCTGGCCTTGGGAAGGGGGGTTCCCAGCTGCAGTAGGAATTGTAGCTCAAGGAACAGTTGCAATCACATAGGGTAGGAAACCAGCTCTATTATTCAGTGAATCTCTGATAACTCAGCCCCCAGCTCACACCATTTACTGACAAGGGACACAGACCCCATGTGCTCATCTCAGTGCTGGATTTTTCTTACCTTCATGAGAGACAGAGCAGAGGATGAAATATTGGGGAATTTCGTTTCCAACGGCTCCTGGAGGGAAAAATACAGTGAATGGACTCATATCAGCAAGCTTTTCATTCATCAGGGTACAGAGACCCAGCTTTCCAGAGCAATGTGACCTGTTCCTCACAAACTGCCAGTCACTCCACGTGCTTACAGGCCTGGCATTACTGAGGATGGGGGGGTTGGCTGCTGTGCCACCAGAAATGAGGAGAAGGAGTGTTGATTAATCATTTTTTGACTGTTTTTACATAGTGTAGAAGTTAAAATGTCATAAGAAGGGTTCAGCCACCCCTAAATAATATTCTGGTGCACACTGGCAAAGTAGAGGGCAAAGCCTTTGGATTGGGAAAAATGCTGTGCAGTGAAGGACTGGTCAAGCTGTGTGAGGCTTATCCAGCTCTACTTCCAAAGCAGGCAGCACATGGGTAAAAAGAAGCAGGAACACTTCCCTGTCCAAACACCCTGTCTCCTTAGCACTGCAGAGTGCATTAGAGTAGAGGAGAGGCTGGTTAGCAGTAGGCTCAAGGGAATGCATCTGGAGGCAGCTCTTACCATGCTCTCCGGGTCTGGAATTCTTACCCCACTGAAGAACTGGTTGGTGCTGAACACTTGCTGGTGCCTGGGAATGAGATCCCCTTCGACCAAGAATTAAAAAAAAAAACAAAGTTGGATTAATTTGCTGGTTTTCCAGTGCATTGAACAAGACTGTATCCTCTAACAAGGCTGCTGCCATCCAAGAGAACATCTAAAGAGATGGAATACCACCCAGTGAGCCAAGGAAGTGGGTTTTTTTCACAATTAATGTCCATTTTGGCCATCAGTGATCCCACACCTGTGTGACTGTGCTGAGGGAAAGGCAGGGCCACAAGTGTTCCAGTTTCAGGAAAATTTAACTCATATTGGTGAAATTCTCTTTGGACACCCCTGAGCATGTTGCAGAGAAAAGTGCTGAAGTGCAGCCTCACCAAGAACAGGCTGTAGCTTTCCCCAGGGCAGCTTTTTTGAAGCTTAGAGCAGCTCAGAGCAAGGAAAATGCTAAAATCAAATCCATAACAAAGGAGCCAATAAAATGCCAACCCCCAGAGTGGCACAGCTTCCACCAAGGAGCTTTGCTCTGTAAACAGTGCCTCAGTCCAGAACCTGGATCCAACAGGAATCTCTTCTGGCTGAAACCCTGCCATTAAAAATAAATTATAACTACCTAACACTGCCATTAATGGATTCTGGAGGATGAAGCAGTCGGTGTTGAACCATTTTTCTGGCTAAGGAGCTTATCTGTTTAAAGCCATTAGTTTTATAAACTGCTTAGTAAAAACTGCAAGTCTCAGTTCTTTCCAATAAATTTCAATTAAAACTGGGGGGTTGTTCGTTGCCAGACAAGAAATCAGATGTTACACAGCAAGACCAAGCAGAATGAACAAGACTGGATTAATTTAAGTGTTATGGGGATAATGGCTCTTTTGTTTAGCAAATAAATCCGGAGTGGCTCCTAAAATTGCTTGATGAATAAAGACAAACACATGGAGCAGACAAGCTGCAATGGTCACACTCCCTTTCCCAGGCACACAGCCATTAACAGGCACTGGCCATGCTTAAGAGACCTCCAAAGCTGGGATGAACTGAATCCAACTGTTCACTGACCACTTTGCCTGGTACTAAATCCTGAAAAATATCTGAATCTTTCAAACCTTTATGCAAAACATTCCTGGTCCCTTCTGATCCAGGCACCTCATTTCCTGGTATGGAGACAGGTGAAGATGTGGAAAGGACAGTGGCAGAGGCAGGTGTTCCTGTGCTGCCCCACCCCAGCAGTCACTGAGCCACCCCAAGGGACCAGGAGGGGTGTTTGGTGGTCACCTAAAACATCCCACATCTTTCCTACTCTGCCCAGCACCAGATTCAGCTTCCCAAAGGCCATCACTAAAGAGAGTGGAGGAATGGTTCCAGTCTGCAGGCAATGATCCTGCTTCCACAGCCCGGTCCATTGGGACACAGTGTGTCACACCAGGAAATCCCAGCTCCTTTTTAAGGACAGGAACACCTCAAATAAACCAGCACATACTAAAGGGAGAGCTCCATCGGGTAAATTCCTATGAGGAGAGGCTGAGGGAGCTGGGGGGGTTTGGGCTGGAGAAGAGGAGGCTCAGGGGTGACCCCNTTCACCTCCTGGCTCCTCCTGACTCCCACCAGAGAGGAAAGCCCTCCTGGGCAAGCTCTAGCCCTGCCAAGGGCCTGGGGCCAGCCGCGCAGGGGACACTCACCCAGGGTTCTCCGGATGAGGTACAGCTGGTCCACGTCAGACTTTCCAGGCCACAGGGGCACCCCGGAGAGCAGCTCGGCGAAGACACAGCCGATAGCCCACACGTCCACGGGGGGCCCGTACTGGGTGTCCCCCACCAGCAGCTCCGGGGAGCGGTACCAGCGCGTCGCCACGTAGTCTGTGTAGTAGTCACTGGGGCCAGCTGGGGTGGGGTCAGGGAGGGGGCAAACAAACAGGAATGTGGGGTCAGGTGATGCAGACGAGCTGTCGTCAGTGGTTACACATGTTGGGGCACCTCCTGGGCAGGCAAGGGCTGGAGGAAGGGGATGAGTCACTGGCCACTCACAGAACCCTACTTTGGAAACACTTTGGATCTGGCAAAAATCAGGCCCATGTTTTTCTCCAAATGAAAATGTGCAGAGCTCCACAGCAGGGCCCTGCACCAGCCCGTGGGCAGTTCTCAGAGCCTATGTGATTTGTCTGAACAGAAGCTAAAATAAACCAGACTAGGGGGTTTATTTCCAACGGAAAATGTGAAGCCACTGTTTGCAGAGGCAGCCAGAGGGGTCTGAGTGCCAGGGAACTCCAGCTGTGTCTCCAGCACTGCATAAACAACGGCTGGGCAGCTCCAAGACACCCAGGGCCAACTTCCATCTACCAGTGCCAGCACCCCCAGCAGCTCAGCTGCCCCAGCAGGGAGCTCAGGCTGTTTACAGATCCCTGTCACCATGGTGTCTGGGCTCATTCCTTTAAGGTTTGGGGATCTCTAATGCAGCCTTTAGCAGAGCTTCCTTGGGAAAACACAACAGCCTTTTATAAAGGATGATTTGCAGATGCATCAGGCAATGAGTTTGCAAGGCTGATCTTACACTTCAGGGGAGCTTTCCCATGTTAACAATCCATGGATGTAGCAGGACTCACTCAGGATTCGAGCAAATCCAAAGTCACACAGCTTGATGACCGAGTGCTTTGTTATCAGGATGTTTTCTGGCTTTACATCTCGATGGATGCACTGGAGACAGAAAAAGACAAGGTTAGAAGCAAGTGTTTAACCTGGCCCTCAGATAAAGACCCCCTGAATTCATTCAACATTGTGCCAGGCAACCATTCCTGCTGAAAGAGATGAAAGGATTTCCGAGCAGCAGCTAAAGCCACATCCTGATAGGCAGGACAATTACCTGCCCATAGCCCACCTTTGGGATGAGACTGTGCAGGCTCCCAGCTTCAGCTGCACAGCTCTGTATCACCTGCACAACACGGAGTCAGCTCCCAGAACCAGCTGGGAAGCTCCTGGCAAATGATTCTGCTGGCAAAGCTCAGCCAGAACTTGGTCTCACCTGTGCTGACCTCTGCTCACTGACTTCTGCTCAGCACAGGTGAGACATCCAGAGTTCTGTGCCCAGCTCTGGGATCCTCAGCAGAGGGAAGATGTGGGCATGCTGGAGTGACTCCAGTGAAGGGCCACTGAAATGATTAAGGGATTGGGGTGTCTCATATCCAAGGAGAGGATGAGGGGGCTGGGACCATCATTCAGCCTGAGAAGAGAAGGCTCAGGGGCGATCTTGTCAGTGTGCATAATTATCTGATGGGAAGGAGAAAAGGAGATGGAGCCAGGCTCTCCTCAGTGAATACCAGAGGACAGAGGAAATGGGTACAAAATGAACACGTGGGAAATTCCATTTAAATCTAAGCAATTTATTTTATCTTTTTTTACTGAGAGAGTGGTCAGACACCCAAACAAGTTGTGTAGAGTCTGTGAAGCCTCCAGCCTTGGAAATATTCAAGCCCTGACTGGAAAAGTTTCTGAGCAGCCTGCTCTAACTGAGCCAGCTTGAGTGGGAGAGCTGGACAAGATTATCTCTTTTCCAACATCAGCAATTCTGTCATTGTTGGGAGGTGCCCTTAACCTTCACAACAACTGCGTTTGGGCTTGGCAAAGAATTTCTGCTGATCAAACTAGCAGAGACCTTAATTGCTTTTGCTCTGCTCAACTCACCAGGGTCTTGTTCATGTTGTCCTTCCCCCACCATCATTTCAGTGCAAACATCTCAGATTTTCCTTGCTAAGCTGGTGGTAAATTACTGTGTCTCCTCCTGAGGACTGAAATGCTGCTTATTCAACCACATGAAGTTCCAAAAAGGGCAGCTGCATAAAACCTCATTACCTGTGATCTACAGCAGGTCAGGCCACAGCATCCCATTGTCCCATCTGCTCTAAAACTCCCATTAAATCTTCCAGACTGAGCAGGGGAACAGAAAACAGACGCAAACCAACAAATCTTGGAAGCAGGAGAAGCCTGCAGCCAAGTTCCTGTGGCTCAACTGGACATAATTCTCCCAGCAAAGACAAAACACCCATTCCAGGGCCATCTCCTGCCCCACTCTTAAATCTCAAACACTGGCAGATGAACAAAACCAAAGACAATTACAGATAAGTTTGCATAAAGAACTTCTCCAAAAGGCTCCTTCTCCTTCCCTGCTTCTTAAAGCATTCCCACTAAAACATCTGTCATGCACACAACTTGTGTCCCTCTCCAGAAAGCAGAGGAGGGACTGTAAAAGGGGTTTACTGTGCATAAGTTTTGAAACCTTCTAACTGGTGTCATGATTCAAGACCTGTGACTGTCAGCAGAAGGACTTCCTCTGAAACCAGCAGCAGTTTGCTCAGCTCTCAGCTGACGAGCTGGGAAGGCAGTTTACTAGACATCAGCTGGACTGCACAGCACAGGGAATACACAGGGAGACATTCCTATTCCACTTTGTCTAAGATCACTAGTGCAAATCATTCCATGACAGCCAACCCAAGGGGCCTGTGTGAAAGTAAATGCAGCTGTTGTGGATATGCACTGATATTTCAGATGGGTTTCCTGCTGGAAACGGGAAATTCCATCTGACTGTGTGCCATGAAAGTTCTGTCATCAGGAAAACGCCAACAGAACCTCCCTCTCATGCCAGGCCATGTCCCAGCGATGGTTAGTGCTGTTTAGGGCACTCACATTGTGTTTATGGCAGAAGTTCACAGCCTGGAGGGTCTGCCAGGTTATGCTCTTCACCAGATACTCTGGCACCCTGTTTGAAAAAACACAGTTGTATTTTGGCCATTAAACATAACATTACTATCACAGGAGAAAGGAAGAGGAGGCCTTTGAGTGCTGACATTGTACAGGGACCTCTGAGCAAAACCATCAGGGACCAAGCCAGAAAACACTTCCAAATCCAGTCAGTGCACAAGACACAAGGATTTATTGCAGTTAGGAGTGTGACAGAGTGGCTGGTACTGCTGTCACAGCCAGGCCTGCCAATGGTGACCACAGTGTGTGTGAGTCCCCATCAGATCCTGTCCTGTGGCTGTGTTCAGCATCCACAGTTTCCTGGTGATCCTGAAATACCAGCAGGGATTTCTCCCTCTCTAACTGCTCAGGGTTGGAGCTGCTGGAGTATCCATGGTATAGATACAGCTGTGCAATGCTGTCATGGCACTGATTGTCCAGAGAGGTGACAAAATGGGGCAGGGAAGGATGTTCATACAAGAGCATAAAGCTCTGCTTTGGTTTGGATCCCCACTCCTTCCCTCCCACAGCTGGCAAACACTTCCCAGCCCCCACTTCTCTCTTTCTGTTACTGGGCAACTGTTCTTAAACTTCCCTGGCTGGCTGCAATGATCTTCAACAACCCCAGGAAAGGCAGAGGTGACACTCTTCGTACTTTCAATCCCAAAAGCAATTTTATTTCATCTGTTTCATGCTGAAAACGCATAAAGAAAAAAAACTATCCAAAAACTAAACCCAAACAGTACAAACCAGGGTTTTTCTTTAAGGCACTTTCTGCTGTCAGTGCTGAGGGTCTTGTGCTGACACAGATGTGGCAATGCTAGAGATTCCTTCCAGAAACATCCCAGGGTGATGGGAGTGCTGCACTGGCAGCTGGACAAGCGGATGGAGTTGGGCAAATGACATGGAAACATCATGAGCCCCACCCACCTTAACCTGACCACAAAAGACCTGACCACCTGCAAAGATGGAATTAGGGACAATGTATTTAGTGGGAGTGTCATTTACACTGTGTGAAAGAACAAACCCTGTGTGGAGCTCACACTTGGTGCAAGTGCCAGTTTGAGGAGGGAGCTCACTGGGTCTGTGCAGGGAGGTGCAGGCACAGCTCTTGGGAATTCCTGCCAACCCACACATCCTCCTGAGGGCTGAAAGTGTCCAAAAGCCATGTAAATGTGGCACCTGGGGACATGGGTTAGTGGTAGGCTTGGCAGTGCCAGATTAACAGTTGGACTCAATGGCTTTAGAGGCTTTTCTGACCTAAATGATTCCAGGAGTCTATGATTCTGTGTCTGTGTGCTCCATGATGTGTCCAATGCCCAGAGGTGTGCAGCACCCCTGGGGAGCAATGGCAGGGCTGGGGGCCCCCAGCACAGCCCTGCAGCGAGGCCCCAGCTGCTCCCAACCCTCAGGTTTGCTGCTCCCAAGCCAGCCAGAGCTCACCCAAATGCTCAGCTCAGCACTCCCGTCTCCCTGGTGAGCAGCACTGCACTGGGACACACACCATTGTTCTGGATGTCACTGCTAAACCACAGTAACAGAGCAACTTCTGGGCACTGGGCTGAGAAACCTCTCCTGCAATTAATGAAATTCCTCTGAAAATCTGCAGGGCAGCAACGACATGGACACTGTGACTCCTCTGCTCAGAGCTCCCGGGGAGAGATGGGCCACTCACCCCCGGGGGTGCTTGTCCAGCTCGTGGAGAACTGTGTGGTCACAGTACTCAAAGACCAGATGCAGCTTCCTCTTCCTCCTGAACACTTCCAGCAGGTTCACCAGGTTGGGGTGTTTGAGTTGCTGTAACACACAGTGGATGGACTGGTCAGTTACTGCACAGGGCAAAGGTGTGGGGGACAGAAATTTTGCCTGCAAGCCACAGTTCCTTAAGCTGAACCCTTCAAATAAGCACAGCAGAATGTGAAGCACCAGCTCAGCTCCAGTTCTGACTGTGTGTACTCGTTTTAGGAACTGGCCATGGGCAGTAAGTCAGCTTGGCTTCAGCAAGTGCCTCAGATAAAGAATTCACCACAGTGCCCACAGCTATTCCAGCAGTGCCTGTCACTTGAGGGCCACAATGAAAAGCAGCTCTCCATGGAAATCACACGGGGCAAGAGCCTGCAGCAGACAAACACACACTTAGGAGAAAGGAAGAGCTGCTCTGCAGCACTTGGCCTCAGCTTCAAAGGTTTATTGTCACAGTCTGGACGGGTCAATTAGGAGAATTTTTATTTCTGCTTCTTCCTCTTCTTCTCAATCCACCTCATGTGTTCATGGTATCCTGGAATAGTTTGGGTTGGAAGAGACCCCAAAGGTCACCCAGTGCCACCCCCTGCCATGGGCAGGGACACCTTCCACCAGCTCAGGTCACTCCAAACACCATCCAGTGTGGCCTTGGACACTCCCAGGGATCCAGGGGCAGCCACAGCTTCTCTGCCCAACCTGTGCCAGGGCCTGCCCACCCTCCCAGCCAAGAACTCCTTCCCACTATCCATCTAACTGCCCACTCTGGCAGTGGGAAGCCATTATGTATTGTCCTTGGATGCTAGGAAGAAATTCTGCCCCATCCCTGGAAGTGTCCAAGGCCAGGTTGGACAGGGCTTGGAGCAACCTGGTCTAGTGGAAGGTGTCCCTGCCTGTGGCAGAGGGTGATCTTTGGGGTCTCTTTGGGGATCTTTGGGGTCTCTTCCAACCCAAACAATTCCTGGATCCTGCGGTTTCAAGACTGCAAACTCCCTGACCCGCCACCCCCTTGGCTTCTGGACACAAACCCCTCTTTGTTTGCAAGGCATTTATGGTGCAGAAAAAAGATTTATCAGGCCCCATGTTTTTGACTGATGAAACACAATCTCACTGTATCTTTCACAAACAGGAGTTGCCTAAGCCAGGAAATACCTCAAAACACAAACAAACTGTTACTATTTACAGAGAAAAAGCTGAAAAGACAAGCATGTCTGCACTTGCTAAAATCAACAGTGTCCCAACACACATCCTGTGGTGCCTGCCTGCAGCAATGCCAGCTTTGGATCCTTAAGGATGATCCAGTTCCCATCTGCATTACAAGGGGCTTCTGCAATGATTATTTTCCTTTTCAGACCTTAAATATCACTTAAATGTTATTGCATGTCCAGCACTGTTTACTGAAATTAAACAACACATGTCCTGTGTTTGCTTAGGACAGGAGAAAAGCTTTGGCTGCTTCTCCCCAAAATCTAACTGAAAAATTAACATGCTGTTTTTCTTAGATGATGGGCTTTTCAAGGATGGCAGGTGTACAAATCACAAACACCCTGGAGAATGTGGAAAGGGAAGAACTCTCCCCACTTCTCAGAGCACACCACTGAGGGTACTGTGTGCCATCACCTGGCAGCAAGTTTTTCACACAACAGATTCCTAAAGCCTCAGGAAACTATGGAAACACAACAGTTCAAAAAGGAGATGGGACAGACTCCCAGCTCTTTACTCATGAAGCAATGGGCACAACCTTTGGCTCCAGAAGCTGGGAGTGTGAAAGCAAACCCTGCCCCCTCCTCTACTTTTCGCCTGGGTCTCTCCTCATTTCTGCATGTTTGATAGATCTGGAGTGGGACCCAGTGTAGATGTTCCTGTGCTTTTATTTCACCAAGAAAATACACACAGAAGTTGCAGGAGTGACCCACTTCTGTGTAAGGATGAGCTCTCACAGAGAGGTCAGGAAAGGATCAGCAAAGACAAGGTGCTGCCATGGCTCACAGGTCCAGTTCTGCCCTGGATTCCACATGTGAGCTGGCACAGCTCCTGGCATTCAATCCAGAGCTGGGTTCTCCTGCACATCAGACTCTGACACTGTGGATCCCACACTGCCAGGGGCTCTGGGGCAGATTTATCAACTGGGAGCTGGGAGAGTGACATTGCATGGCTGTCCCCCTCCTCGTGCTGTTTGGCATCACTTTTTCCCCATGTGTTTCACACTGGCTCCAGCAGTTCTGGGGGTATCTCCCGGACACACAGGAGTCTGTGACACACACTGAGGGCAGAGCTGTGCCTGCACTGGCCAGAACATTGCTGACTCCAAGGGGGACAGAGCCTGGATGGAGCCCTCTCTGCAGGGCACGGCCGGGACTGTGCTGATGCCCCTTCACTGCCCCCACAGAACCCAGCAGGTCCCCCTGATGCTCTTTGTGCTGTCTCAGCTCCCACCTGCACTGACCCTCCAGCCTGGGCTCACCCAGCATCGCCATCCCTGGGCCAGGCATTCCCTGGCACTGGCTTTCTCCCAGACTTGGTCACTTTATGGGGCTCCCTCACATTCCACTCTTTGCTTCCCCCCTCACCACACACTATCACCTCACAGATGCCCTTATACCCCATCTCTACAGGGCTGCCCTCACAGCCTGTCCCTTCATGACTCCCTGTCCCCTCACTGCTGCCCTCACAGCCTGTCCCCTCACGATGCCCTGTCCCTTCATTGCTGCCCTCACAGCCTGTCCCTTAATGGCTATCCCCAGCCCCGTCCCCTCAAAATGCCCCATCCCCTCACGACAGTCCCCTCAC
>VXBX01007121.1:116705-151987 GCA_013400415.1 Scytalopus superciliaris
TATATAAAAAATACACACTGCTGGTCAACTTCACACACAGGCACACACACACTCATGTGGATATTGTACACACCCACCCAGGAGCAAAGGGGCTGATAGCAATATTCTACTTTGTGTACACATACCTTATGTCTAGGAAGTAAGAAAAATCCCTTTTATGGCAACTCTGCAGGCAGAAAAATCAGTACAAAATACTCTGTTGTACAAAACTGCATTTTTTTTTTTTTTTAAAAGATCACCCAACATGGTAACACACCCCTCAGTAATGCACTACATCCCTACAAGGAAAAGGAATAATCAAATCTTTATACAACTGTAAAAAAAATTGTAAGCTGCTCTGCAACCTTCCTTTGCTAAAAGTTAGAGACATTACCCCATCCTAGCAGCAGATTAATAAATAAGGATTAAATAGTCTATTATACAAAGCCATACCCAATGGCAGATTTCAAACCAAAAAGCTTTGCAGATACTTTCACTTCCTACACAAATCTTTGTTTTATTAAGAATAAGACTCAGTATAAAACAGGGCAACAGCCAGCACTAGACCTATATCTACAGACTAACAGGAAAATCAAAGGGAAGAAAAATATTTAACAGTTTATGGCACCTTTACTGCATAACGAGTTCCAAGGCTCTGTTTCCCTACAACTGATGAGTAAAGGGCTCTTTATCTCAGCTTTTATTAAGCAAACTCCATATAACCAACCACACAGTGGCAAGAGACAGAACCAGCTGTTCCCAGCTGCAAAAATGGATTGATTTCCACCCTAAAACCCAGCACAGCTCCGGTGCCAAGGAAAGAAACGGTAAGTCCCGGTTTCTTTATGCTCCTTTGTTCCTCCCGAGGCAAATTCCCTCTGTTGTTGGTGCTGGGGGGGTGTTGCTCAGTAACTGTTTTCATGTCCAGCCAGGATGTAGAGGTTGCTGTGAGCCTGAGGGTTTTCCGTGGGCCTGCTCTCCAACACAACCACTCTGCAACCAAACACAAACAGCATCCAGGAATTTGGTGGCAAAAAACAAAGCACGTGCTGTAGCTCCTGAGGAGGAAACTCCCAGGTTTCTACAGACTGGAGGTCCTCCCAAAAATCTTGGGTGTTCCATTCCTTAAAGCAGTTCCCTCTTTTTCCACTTTCAGTTCTGATAAAATCCCTAAAATGTTGCATATAGTGGAAGGTGTCCCTGCCATGGAACTGGGTGATCTCTAAGGTCTCTTCCAGCCCAAAGCATTCCGTGATTCCATGATCCCATCATCTGCACCCGAGTGTGTTTATCCCTCCCACATCTTGTGATGATCATCAGCCACTAACCCAAACCATTCTCCTCCCTCCTAAATATTTATCCCCCGTGGGTTCACAGGGATCACTCAACCCCATCTCTGCCTTTGTCCTGCTCATCGTGTTCCTATGGACCTCTCTGGAAAATGAGTCTCTCCCTGTTTTGGCATGCTGACCACTGTCCCATCCCACACTGGACTGTGGCCATGAGCTGCTGTGGTTGGACTTTAGCCCTCTCTTCTCCCTCCCATATGCCTCCATTTCCCTGCACCAGTTCCTAGGAAAATATCCTGTTGATTTTAGGATTAAACTTATCTGCTTTTTCTTTTCCTCCAAGGCTTTTCAAATAAGGTCTCTAAACTCCCTCTGCCCCTGACCTTTGCCACTATGCCAGAGCAGTTCTAGAGCAACCCAAGGCAGAAAGGTGCTACCACATCCCATGCTGGAATGGCAGGAAGGACTCCTGCTCCAGCTGAACAGAGATGGAAAGTACTTCGGGCAGTTCAAAGGCCAGATGAGGGAGCAGAGGATCAGGGATTCAAGACCAGGAGGTGTTCAAGGCTCTGAGCAACCTGCTCTAGTGGAAGGTGTCCCTGCCCATGGCAGGGGGTCAAACAAGATGGACTTTAAGGTCCCTTCCAACCCAAACCATTCTGGGATTGGAAGTGATTTCTGGACTCAGTCCTGTCTACTCCTGCCTTTACCACTCAGGCTGTCTGAGAAGCCACCAGTGCACATGCCCAGCCCAGAGACTGGAGCAGCTGCTGCTCAGGCTCCAAACCTGGAGGCAGCTGTGCTTCTTCCCACCTCTGCAGCTGGAAGGAATCAGCTGGGTATTACACATAATGAGTGAATTTAGCCCACTGTGATGAAAACCTGTGAGTGTTCCAGTTTGCTCTGCTATTTCCAGATCAGTGAAGGTGATTTTTAACTAAGGAGCTGCCAAGGTAGTTGACAGTTCAGCAGGAAAACCCAAGCCAGGAGGAGGCTTTTCCAGGAGTGCACTGGACACCCAAGGGCATCTCCCACCTCTCCTTGTCACCTGCTGCCTACAGACAGTGTGGTGGGCTGGAAGCCAGGCCAGCTGCAAACTAGAAAAGCTGGTTTAAATAAAACAAAAGGTTTCTGTTTCTTCGGGGTGATTTACCTGTCTGAGCCCAGCAAGCGGAAAACCCTGGTTTCATCCGATATCTCTTGGGTCACCTGGAGAAAAATGGAGATGTTTACATCTGTCTCAGGGACAAAATGAAATTCATTGGTCTGAGCTGGAGGGAAAATAAAAGTCAAATGCAATTCAGTGCAAACTACAGGACTGAAACAGATGAACTGATCGTGGAGCACCAGAATTGTCAGCAGGGAAGCAGCGAGAGGAGCCGAAGGATCAAGTGGTAAAGAAGGGACAGGAATAAATTAAACCTTGCTGGAGAGACTGGGGGATCACTTACTTCATCTGACTTAAAGCTCTTGCCCTGCATCCCATGTTTCCAGAAGGCCAGCACGCTGTCCTGAAGGCACACTGCAGAGGAGGGACACAGATCACACCCTATTCCTGGGATCTTTGTATTCCTAATGATTCTGGAGAAAACCCCAGGAAGTTCTAAACCCACTGCCAATTACACAGCATTTGAATTATTCTATTTACTTCAAAACAGATGTATGAAAAATGGGATGACTTTTCCATTCAGGAACCGAGCAAAGAGCTCCCAACTCTGAGTGATTTAAATCCAAGATTCTGAGAGTTTATTACAGCACAAATACCTGTTTGACAACTACAGTTCAAGGCTCAGAAGCAAAGGCTCCTGTCCTCTAATAATGTAAAGACAGCAGCTTGTCCTCTAAGCATTAGACTGAAATATTGTTATTAAAAAATGGCTGTGCTCTCACTTTAAATAAAATCTCAACTTTTAGAAGACTAACACAAATTTATGTGCCACTAAAACACTTTTTCCTCCCCAGTTTTTCTTTCTCAGTGCTATGGAAATGACCAGAAACCTGTCAGTCACACAACACCCACCCCCCTGAGTTCTTAAACCCCTGAGAGACAAGAGAGAAGCAAATCACTCACCCACTGACTCGATGCAGAAATCAAAGCTCAGCTCAGAGGCCAATTTCTTGCTCGACTTCAATTTCCCTTGTAAATTCACTATTTTCACAAATTCTCAAGAGAAACAGAAAAATAAGTCTTAAAACCCACTACTGAAAAGGATTTAAGTATGAGATACCCATTTAATCTTTCAGGCACAAAGATACACCCAAACTTAACATCTACAGTATTTCCTAAAATGAACCCAAGAGCATCTTTGTCTCAAAATAAATACAGAAAACCTTTGTACACTCTGTATGTTTTTAGACTCTGCTGACAGAATGATGCAGACAGGAAGAGGCACAAGAGGCAAAATGAATTCCCACTTATCCAAAACTGTATCTTTTTGAAAATATTTCAACACAGATCACGAATAAGGGGAGAAAAATTAACTTGTGGGAGAGTTCAAATCAACAACTGTGGCAAACCAAGTTTAGCACGAGGTGTGGAAGTTTTCCAAGAGGGTTGTGTTACTCACTGTCCAGGCAGACCAGGACAGTGTCCCTTTCCAGCTGTGTCACGTGAATGGCATCCAACTGCTGATTGCCTGAGGGAAAACAGAGCAGATTACTTTATGCACATAAAAGACTGACCTCAGGCTCCTCTCATCAAAGCTACAGCCTTTTCACTGTGCTCTTTGTTACTCTGAATTATGTTTAAGGCCATAAGATCCCAGAATGTTCTGGGAGAAGGACAAACCCCTCAGTTCAAAGCAGGTATTTAATATAAAAGGACTGCTTTTTATTGGATGAGTTACATTTGATGCTAGAGCTCAGCACAGCTTCCTTCATGAACAGGCAACATAATGAACAAAAAAAAACCATCAAGGGAATCTTCACTCTCCCGAAAAAAGCTCCTTTCCCATAAATCCACATCTGGAAAGATTACTGTGCTGGTATCAAACTAGATATACTAGAATTTTTTCTAGTTTTTATTAATGAAGTTGCTTGTGCAGCTTGAAAGGTTAAAGAAGAGAAAATCAGCCCCAAAGCACCAAGCAGGTTGTGAAGAGAACCCAAATCCTTGCTTAGGAAAAGCCAGCTGAAGATAACAACCCTCCCCCAAGGGCTGGAGGAGGGACAAGACTTCGTTTCTGGATTCTTTACACAGTAAAGGAGGGGAAGGAGCAGGAAGACTGATCCCAGGAAACAGTGTGGAAGCACAAAGGAGAAGCCAATCAGCAGGGTCTGCTCAGTGTAAGGAAGTTTAGAAAATAAAAGGTGTGTCTGAAGTGGAAGCTTTTTAACAAGGACAGTTTATACTGAGTTGGGCAGGTCAGCAGAAGAACACAGAGAATCATGGAATTATAGAATTGATGGGATTGGAAGGGACATTAAAGACCACCCAATCCCACCCCCTGCCATGGACAGGGACACCTCCCACCAGCCCAGGGGGCTCCCAGCCCCGTCCAGCCTGGCCTGGGACACTCCCAGGGATCCAGGGGCAGCCACAGCTTCTCTGCCCAACCTGTGCCAGGGCCTGCCCACCCTCCCAGCCACCAATCCCTTCCCAGTATCCCATCCATCCCTGCCCTCTGGCAGTGGGAAGCCATTCCCCTTATCCCGTCCCTCCAGTCCCATATCCAAAGTCCTTCTCCATCATTCCTGCAGGCTCCCTTCAGTCCTAACAACGTGGGATCTCCTTCAGTCAGAGAAGCTGCCAAACCTAAAGCCTTTCCCAAAGACTCCCGAGGAAGGGAAGTGCAACATTCCCAGACAATCCAGCAGGTGGCAGAGGGCCCAGCAGGCTCACCTGCCCCGATCTCTGTAAACCAGGAGGAGGCCGAGTTGAGGTTGATTGTCTCGAAGTGCACCACCTGGTTGTGCTCGGTGCCCTTGCTGATGGCCACACACACCATGGGGTACTCCTGCTCCGGGATCACCAGCATCTCAAACACGTTCAGAGGGCTGGGCAGGGGGAAATCAAAGTGCTGGGGGACAAACAGACATCAGCAGCCATTTGAAAATTCGGCTTTATACTGAGAAACAGATGGACAATAACATGCACCAAGTACAAGCAGATGGAATTGTGAAGGCAGCATGAACATCAGGCTGGGCAGAGGTGGAGCATGGTCTGTTATTGCAAGTGCTGGGCCTGATCCAGCACTTACATGACTTCAGTCACAAGGTTTTCTGAGTCAAAATGTGTCAAGCCAGATTTTTTAAGTGCTCCCAACCCACAAATGGCACCAAACTGGAATGTACTTTCCATGACAAGCTCTGGAAAGGTTATTTCATCAACTGTATAATTATTAAACTAAGCTGAAAGGAACTCCTTACCTTTATCAACATGAATTTCTGCATTGGCTCATACCACTGCAGCAGAACAATTCCAGACTGCAATGCTCCACACAGGTACTTATGGCCTGTGTATGGATTTCGTACTACAGAAAACAAACAAACAAACAAAAAAACCCTGAAAACAATAATTTTGAAGTCCTGGAGGTTCAATGCAGAGCTGGAAAAACCTCTACAGGTATCCTTGCAAGTAAGTTAAGAAACAGCATTATAAAATCATACCACAGAGGGATCAGGGTTGGAAGGGACCTTAAAGACCATCTCATTCCTTCAGTTTCCCACTAGTTGCCATTCCAATATCCACAGAGATTCATATTGTGCTCCACCCCAGACAAATTCAATTATAGTTATAATTAATAACCAGCAGCACTCCTGGAGTCCCAGCTGAGAGGCCACACAAGCTGTGACTCCTCTCCCTGGGGCTGGGTGAGCTGGGCCAGCTTGGGACTGAAATAAAACCACTCCCAGGCAGAAAGGATGGGAAGCTCAAAACTCCTGGGGAGCTCTCCCTGGTCTGGGGGAGGTTTTTAAGCTCAGCTGGATACAGGGTGAGCCTGACTTGAGGAATCCCTTGCAAATATGGCTCTTGTGGACACTTTGTGTGAGCTAATCAGGATTTCCAAGTGGCAAATAAGTACTTTATATTCATTTTTAGGGGTGTGAAGGCACAATTTGCAGATGTGGCACCTGGGGACAGGGGTCAGTGGTGGGCTGGGCAGTGTGGGGGAATGGTTGGGCATGATGATCTTCAGGGCCTTTTCCAAACTCAATTATTGTATAATTGTATGTATGACATGGCCTTGGACACTCCCAGGGGTCCAGGGGCAGCCACAGCTTCTCTGGGCAACCTGTGCCAGGGAAATAAATGGCAAAGCTGAACATCTGCTCACCTATACAGCATTTGTGGCATCCTTTTGTGTCAGGGATCTTGGTCGTTAAGGCAAATTTCCTGGAATAATAATCACAAAAAAATTCATCAGCAAGAAATATCAAGGCCCTTCATGCAGCAACTCAACAGCACCACCAGCACTGATGGTTATTTTCACTTATTAATAACTGTCTATAAGTGAGAGGTTTGTACCTGGGTAATATTTTGTCAGGGAATCTGTGGGTTTGAATATGAGCAGCTAATCCTGTTTTTTTGGCTTGTTCAAACAAAGCTATTAAATTATGAGAGTAGAGCTGGAACGTTTTCCCTGTAAGAGAGAAAGGCACAGCTGAGATCACAGCCACTCCTGCAGTGGGGAACTGCTCCACTTAGGAAGAGGTGGGTATGGAAAATTACCTTCTGGAAACATGGAGCACGAGCAGCAGGCAGGTCAGGGCCAGGTAGGAAGGGAAGAAAACAAGACAAGAATAATATGAATATAGAGAAGACTCAGAGCTCATTTCAGTAAAGTCAGGTTTATGAAAAGGTGTTTAGAAGGCTGTAATTACAAACAACAATTAATTATGTCAAGGTATTTTCTTTATCTATAGATCAACAGAAGTGTTGTTACACAAACAACAAGCCATTCCCTGTGTGCTGTCCCTCCAGGCCTTGTCCCCAGTCCCTCCCCAGCTCTCCTGGAGCCCCTTCAGGCACTGCCAGGGGCTCTCAGGTCTCCCTGGAGCCTTCCCCTTCTCCAGGCTGATCAAACAACATTGTACTGAATTATTACTTTAAATGCTCCTCTTTATTTCTAATTTTAACCACTCCCCCTCTCTTCACACCTACCTGACAAGGACATCAAGGTGTTGTTGATCACATAGAGCCAGGTGCATTTTCGGGGAAATAACTGAAAAAGGAAAATATTTCCACTGAAACAAACACACAGGAACTTCCAGCTGTGATTTCCTCTCCCTGCTCCACCTCCACCACCATTCCTGCAGGGATCCACACTGGGGAAAGTCCCAGCTTTCCCTTCAGTTCCCTGGTTTGGCCCCTTACTCAGCCCTCTGTGGTTTGTGGATGTTCCTGCCTGGCTGTCTGTGTTAAGGGGCTGCTCCATGCACAGACAGAACATGGAATATTGGGACTGAATTCCGTCCCAGAGAGAAGGAATTACTCACAGGGCAGCTGCTCTGGATTTGAGGAGATTTTAAAGTTAAGAAGGATGTCTTGAGAAGGGAGTTGTGCTAAAAGTGATGGCAAATGATACCCTTCAGGAGTCTCACAAAAGAAGGAAAAAGGATGACAAGAGGAGGGCAGGGATTTTGCTGTAGAAATTTCTGTAAAGAAATACAGGAGTTCAAAGGATTAAGCTGTTTTTGAAAGGACACTATAAAAAAAACCCCTTCCAGTGCATAAAGGGCTCCAGGAGAGCTGAAAAAGGGACTGGGGACAAGGCATGGAGGGACAGGACAAGGGGGAATGGATTCCCAGTGCCAGAGGGCAGGGATGGGGGGGATATTGGGAAGGAATTGCTGGCTGGGAGGGTGGGCAGGCCCTGGCACAGGTTGGGCAGAGAAGCTGTGGCTGCCCCTGGATCCCTGGGAGGGTCCCAGGCCAGGCTGGACGGGGCTTGGAGCCCCCTGGGCTGGTGGGAGGTGTCCCTGCCCATGGCAGGGATGGAATGGGATGGGCTTTAAGGTCCCAACCAACCCAAACCATTCCAGGATTCTCTAATATGATTCTATAACACGGACTTTGTCCCACGTGCCACTTCCACGTGCAAAGTAAGAAAATATGTGGTAGAAGAAACTGCAGAAGGAAAAGGTACAACTGGCTGGACAGAAACTCAAAGTATCTCTCAGCAATTTGCTCCTTAACAGAACAGGTCTGGGCCTAGGCAGGATTTTCACTGAAAAACTAAAAATGGAATAAAAATATCCTTCTGGAATTGGGAGATAATAACCTTGCAGAGACAGCCAAGCACTTTGGAGGATTCAATGACAATTAGAAGCTGGATAAACAGTTCCAAATGTGCATTTTGAAGGGAGAAAATGAAATGAATACAAGGAAATGTGGGAACAAGTGGTGTGGCAGAAGCCCCTGGGGTTTGAGATGGGTCACACCTGAGCTGGGAATGCTCTCATGGAGAAGGAAACTTGCATTTTGGGATGCACTGAATGTTCTCCCTACCCACCATTGGCATAGTCAATCTTTCAAGGGGATATAAAAAAAAGCATGTGGAAGAGTCCAGAGAAAAGTGTTGGATGAAATAATTCAGGAAAACATGGAAGAGAAGAGATTCCAAGAATATCCTGCTCCTCCTGACTCTCAAAAGGCAAAAGCAACACCATGATAGGATGAAGTGACTTTGGAAAGGGTCAGAGAGGCCAGGAAAAGGTTATTGGGGATAACAACAGCAGCTAAATTGAATGGGTGAGGGCTTTGGAGGATTCCAGAGGAGCTGCAATGTGCCATCTAGTGGGGATGGGATGGAGGGAGAGAGAGCAGGGAATCTGGTCAAGGAGAAGGAGGATTTGACAGCGACAAAAAATTCAGGCAGCTCATTTTCAGATTTCCCCTGCTGGCTTTGATGGGAGGCAGTTTGAGCCACGGGGCCTGGTATCCCACCTCTTCCCTCCAATGCCAAACTTCACTGCTTCACAACATCCACACATCCAGTCTGTGTCTTCAAGCCCCCAAAACTCACCTGCTCCATTGTTGCCTCGTGAAGTTCATTCAAATTCAAAGTGTAGATCCCTTCTTCTGTGCCAAAGATGATGTACTGATCTGGGGCATGAAGAGAAATGCATTATTTCCTGAGCTCACCACCGCTTTGGCAAGTTTAAAATACAAACCTAAAGTAACTTTACAAATTGCTTGTTTCCCAAGCTCATCACCAAGTTTAACGCACAAACCTAAAATAACTTCACAAATTGATTGTTTCCCAAGCTCATCCCCACTCTAGCAGGTTTAAAACACAAACCTAAAGTAACCTCACAAGCTGATTATTTCCTAAGCTCACCACCCCTTTGGCAGGTTTCAAACACCATCCTAAAATAACTTTACCTTTAGTATCTGGATGTATCCACGATGTTGCACAATTGATCTTCAAAGGACAACCATCAAAGACTTTGGAAAAACAAGCTCCCATCTGAAAGACACCAAAACTGAACCCTGAAACGAATTTACAGTATAAAGGGTTTATTTTCTGGCCACTCCCACACCCCTGCAGACACCACTGCTCTCCCTCTGCACACACCAACTCCCTCTGAAACACTTGGATGCAAAACATTTGTATCTTCCCCAAAGGCTACAGCCTTCCAAGCTTTTTGTAGATTTCAAATACATTAAGAAATTCAAAAAGGGATTCAAATGATACCAAGAATTTTAAGTACCCACTGGGTAAGAACAATATACCCTGGAGGGGTTTAAAAGCCCTGTGGGTGTGGCACTTGGGGACATGGGGCAGTGGTGGCCTTGGCAGTGCTGGGGGATGGTTGGACTCCGTGATCTTAAGGATCTTTTCCAACCTAAATGATTCCATAATTATACATATGAATACTGAGTGTTTATGTCAGTGGCACATGAAGGGCAAACCAGCAGAAACTGAAGCAGTGACACCCTCTCACTCATCACTACCACCTTTTCCTGTTTCTTTCTCAGCAGGAGCTGCCACTGGAGATCACAATTCCAGAGCTAGGGAAGCCTCCAGCCCTGCCCATCCAGGCTCAATAGTGACAGGAAGGTTTTACCAACAGGACACAAATCTTGTGGGTTCAGTACAGGAGAAATAACTGGCTGTGAGGTGCAGAAACCCCCCCAGATGAGCTGGTGCCTTATTCCAGCAAAATCCTTCCGACACCAGAGAGAGCAGGTTTGGGGAACTCCCAGTGCCAATGGGATTTCTTACCAGCACCTTGGGAGTCGGAGGCAAACCATTGATGGCTGGTTTCTGTGGGAAGAAACACAGATCATGAAACACCTCCCACCCACTGACACAAGAGCAGCACAGGCAGCACAGCCCCAGAGCCACAACACCTACAGGGAAGTCTCTCTTCTCCTTTTTCCGGGGCAGCTGAGGGATGTGTCCGGATCCTTCTGCGTTCTCCTCGATGAGCTTCAGCATGCCATTCCCATTGCCTGCAAAGAAGCCCAGACACCTTCTGTGACTTATCTGACACAGTGGAATAGAAGATCTCTTCTCCCCTGTGCCCAGCAGGAGTGGAGAAGTGGGCACCGACACTTCCACATCCACTGAACCCTTCCCAGGACAGCTGGCTGCTCTTGTCCTTGCTAAGTTACACACTTTCCATCATCCAAACAGTCCCTGGGCCAAATTCCACTGGGAATAAAGCTGTGGCAAGGGCCTTGCAGATGATCCTCCCCAAACATTGTTTTTCTCCTGTTCCTGCAGGCCACACATTAATGGGATTGACTGGCTCAGTGTCCTTGTTTCGGGAAGAACATTCCCACCGTAGGTCATGGCTCTAATAAGAACCAGCACACATGGAAAAAGAAAAGCTGCCTCTGGAGATCAGTTGTATTAAAAAAATATCTCTGAAAAGAGCTGGCTCTGGAAACAATTCCTTTTCCAGGATGGAAATACCTTTCCCAGGATGGAAACACCTTTCCCTTTAGGACAGGTAAGGCATTTACCCAGGTCGCTGTATCTGGCTGTGAGCAATCCAGGGCTGCTGATGCTGCTGGTCATTCCAATGGGACTGGAATCAGCCTGAGGCCCACAGACTGGGATACTCTGTCTCCTGTGGGCTGGTGGAGCTCTGTTCTGTGAGTCTGGGAAATGCTTTATAGTCTGGCATCTCTCATCATCTGGGAGGTTTTCCTCGGGGTAACAGTTTATTCTCGGCTGCAAGAAACGAGAGGTGATGGTTACTTGGGACATGGAAGGAACTGGGAATGGCATCTGGGAAGCACCAACTTCAGGTGAGTTTAATTCAAGCCAGAATGTATACATTAAAAAAAAATATCAGCCTTTGGAAAGTGTGTGAACTTTTGGGTATCACAAAAGCTCTGTGGTGAGCAGGGACAGAACCCAGGGAAGGGCTGGAGCTGTGCCAGGGTCAGGTTGGATCTCAGGGAAAGGCCCTTCCCCCAGAGGGTGGTGGGCACTGCCCAGGCTCCCCAGGGCAGTGGGCACAGCCCCAAGGCTGCCAGAGCTCCAGGAGGGTTTGGACAATGGGACAGGGACAGGGTGGGGATTGCTCGGGTGTCTGTGTAGGGCCAGGAGTGGGACTGGATGGTCCTTGTGGGTCCCTCCAACTTGAGACTTTCTATGAAACTCAGACATTTGACAGCAGAATGATTTCAGAGGTGTTCCTCTCCTGTGGAGAACCAGAGGCAGAGTGCAGACCAAGAGGCCACCCCAGGCTGCACAAGTGGGGTTTGCTGCCCAATCCCCCCAGTCTGCCCCTTCCTTACCTTGGGAGGCAGCGGAGGTGGCCCCGCTCGCTTTAGTGTTGACCTGCAATGAAAGGGCAGTCACTGGCTCAGTTAAACCAAACCCAGAATGAAAACCAGAACTACTTGAGAAGACAGACAGGAACTAAGATGAACTAGAGGCAGAGAAGAGGCAGATCAGAGCTTTGCACACACAGGGTTAAGGTGGAAGTCCAAGAGCAGGGGAAAAGCACGTTAGTCTCGTGAGCAGTGCTGGTCTGGGATAAAGTCATGTTCTTGCATAAATAACCAGTGTTACAGAGGGGGAGAGAGCTGCAGTTAGGAAATAAATACACATTCAGGAACTGGATCTCAGGCTGCAGAGGGACTGAGGACAAGGGATGGAGGGACAGGACGCAGGGAATGGCTTCCCACTGCCAGAGGGCAGGGATAGATGGGATATTGGGCAGGAATTGGTGGCTGGGAGGGTGGGCAGGCCCTGGCACAGGTTGGGCAGAGAAGCTGTGGCTGCCCCTGGATCCCTGGGAGTGTCCCAGGCCAGGCTGGACGGGGCTTGGAGCCCCCTGGGCTGGTGGGAGGTGTCCCTGCCCATGGCAGGGGGGGGAATGGATGGGCTTTAAGATTCCTTCCAATCCAAACCATCCTGGCATTCTGGGATCCAGTTTGCAGCCTCCACTGTGGGTCAGACAGACCTTTGGGCAGCAGAGGAGCTGCACCCAAGCTCTGCAGGATTATCTGCCTGTCCTGTCCCAGCCAGGCCTGGCTCAGGGCTGAGGGATTCAGGGGCATAAAACCTGCTTTAAAGGCTCAGCCACTTCCACGTGGACTCTGAGATAACTTCAGGAAGGAGAGCAAGGAGGGGGGAAGTGTTGCTTTGGACATCCTGAGGAGCAGGTGAGGAGCCAAGCTTGGAGAGCAGCCAGCCCTCATTTCCTGGTGAGTGGCAAAGCTGCTGCAGCACTTTGAGGGGGGAGGTTTAGGGGCACACACAGCGGTGCAGGAGGGGGTGCACTCACTCTTCAACATCTTCACTCCCATCGCCAAACTTTGTGAGCAGTCCCCTAAGGTGAAATAGTTATAAAATTAAGAGCTCTGCTCAAAGGGGTAACTAAACCCATCCCTGATGGCACTGAGTTCCATAACAAGCACCTCCCAGCCCTTTCCAAAACACATATTTCTCTTACTAAGTCCTTTTTAATTCAGGCTGGTCCTTTACTTCCCCTCACCCTCCCGCCCCGAAAATCTCTCTGCAAACCAGACACCCTCAGCTTTCATTTCCCTGCTTGGTATTTTAAATATTATTGACTTGTCTAAAAACATAAGAGAAGAAAAAAAAAAACAACAGAAGAAGTTACTGGGAGACATATGGAGAAAAGCCTTTAAAGGGAATTTTCCTTATATATATATATATATACACACAAANAGTTACTGGGAGACATATGGAGAAAAGCCTTTAAAGGGAATTTTCCTTATATATATATATATATATACACAAAAGACACAAACTGTTTCCCATTACAGTGGGAATTTTTCTTTCAAGGCTACCCCAGGGACAGTAAAAAAGGGAATTATGACTACAGGACCAAAGCAGCACTGAAAATATGACCCTGAAACCAACAAGAACTGATAAAATTTTGCAGAATGGCAATTTTCAAGTTGTGTCTTTAAAGGGTAACGACCAGGAAAACTCAGCCAAGGTTGGATTAAGGTACAATTTCCCTGCAAGTTATTTGGGAAGGGAAAGGAGCAGTTGCCAACAGGAACTATTAACAATTTAAAAGAGAAAAAGTCTTTCTTTTTGAAAAGTTCTTGTTGCTCAGAGAAGCTGTGGCTGCCCCTGGATCCCTGGAAGTGTCCCAGGCCAGGCTGGATGGGGCTTGGAGCAATTTGGGATAGTGGGAGGTGTCCCTGCCTATGGCAGGGGGGTGGAATGGGATGGGCTTTAAGGTCCCTTCCAACCCAAACCATTCTGGAATTTTATGAAAATCATAAATAAAGAAACACCTCCACAATGCAGAAAATTTATACAAAATTAATTTTAAAATGCCCCAATTAGAAAAACAAGGACTAAGTCTGATCAGCAGGCACACATCCTGGCATTCCCCCTTTCCAGTCAAGTAACTCCTGAGTTGAAGATCAGTCACCCCTCACTCCACAAAAGCCAAAGGGCATGAAAAGCAAGGACCCCCCCCAGCAGACATCCTCTCTGGTTTTACTGGGATTACTCAGAACTGTTGGGACACAGGAGTTATGCATTTCCTGTTTATCTTTCCAGCTGGAAGCGGTTCCCAAGTAAGGAGCCCGGATTCACCACCCAGAACTGCTGTGCCTCTCCTCCTTCCAGCACTAAATCCGTGTCCATGCACTCATTTCTAGCCCTGGCAATGCTTGCCACAGCCACAGTCCTTCTGCTTTAACACAGCCTGGCACAGACAAAGCCACAGGAACACAATCAAGTCACAAGTCCCTGTGCCAGGAGGAGCTTCCCCCCCTCCCTCCCTGCTCCTCAACCCTGCAGATTCCAGCTGCCTGCAGAAAATCCAGGATTCAGCTCAGCAGGGTCACACAAACACACCCAGGGAGGGAGGAAGGGCAGGGAAACTGTCCCTGGCTTTACTGGGCAGGGAGAGGCAGAGCCCCCCCAAACTCCTCCTACAGTGAGAACAAAAAAACCAGGTTGAACTTCCAAAGCCCCAAATCCTGGCAATCTCCACACCCCACACCCCCCCCCCCGCTTTCCAGGGGGCTGCAATGTCAGCTGACAGCTTATGCAAGGCTTTATCTGCAAAAAAAAAAAAAGCCAAAGACATCCACTGTGTGCTGCTCAGTTCCAAATAAAGATGGGAAAGAGGCTCTTTGAGCTGAGCAAGCATTTCAGGGCAAACACCACCTTCCCCTGCTCTGTGCAGGGTACTGTCTCAGCTCGGTACTGCTGAACTTCCACACCCCCCCTGCAAACCCAGGGATTGCCTCTACAGGCACAATCCACTCTTTTGCAGCTGAAGGAAGGTGCATTCATAATAAATCAGTCCTGACTCAGAGACAGTTGTACTCCTGTGCTTCAGACCTGCTCCATCCTGGGGGAAAGCAGCTCCAGCACATCCTTCCCCCCAGAGCACTCCAGGACTGGGTTACAGATCCCCCTGGTCCCACCCCCCCAGCAGCAGGAGCTCTGCCCTGGGACTGGGGCAGAACTGAACCCTCAGAATTGGTTTCTCAACAGCCCTTTCTCGAGCTCAGGGCTGTGCACAGGCCTTGTCACAGGATGTCACAACCACAGCCTTGGCTCAGAGAGCAGTGAGGCCACAGCAGGATCCTCACCCAGCCCTTGCAGGGCCACCAGCTCTGCCTCAGCAAACTGGCTGTGACTGTGTTATGTCATGTCCTGCTCGAGTATTCACACTTCCCTTGCCACCTGCAAACCAAAACCAAGCTGCTGCTGGTGGGTCACAGGGACTGAAACTCACTCTCCAAGAGGACTGACCAACCAGCTGCAGAAGGAGAACTTCACACTGGGTAGCACCTCCTTCATTTATGAATATTAAAGTGGATCAGGGCTCATGGTTTGATTTTCCCACCGTAACTAATTTTTCTTCCAGTGTAATTTCACATTAAGTCACAGAAATAAAAGCTGGTTTTCTCTGTACTTACCTGCTGCTTCCACCATCAACAAAAGGATTCCAGTGTGAAGCAAAGTCACTGCCAGCTGCCACCACCTGGAGATGCACAAATTGTCACTTTTTTCCCCCCCGTTAAACTAAACCACAAACAAAGAGATTCCCCAGCCCTGCAGAAGGATCCATAAGCAGTAAAATCAAATTCCAAAGTGGAATAACATTGTGCAATCTCTAAAGCAATTACTGATAAAGTATTTTCTTCCTCTTAAGACTTGAAAGCAGCAGCTGGAAATGGTGCAATGTCAGGATCAAGTGGCAATAAGTAACTGGAAAGCAAGAATTTATGGGGAAAACTAAGTAAGGCTCACTTAGAGAACTTAAAAGACATTTTCCCAGCAAGCTACTTAAGAGCTGAACCACAGAACAGTGAAGACACTGTGATTTTAAAAAAGGAATTCAAAATAAACTTGTCCTTACCATTTCATCCCGAGCTTCTGTTTCTTTCCGTAGAGGGGGCTCAAACTGCAGCTTATCAACTACAAAACATTGCATGTCCATGATTAACACACACCTACTGCACTGGGGCCCTTCCAGGGCTTACTGAGTGAAATGTAGCCTGTAACACACTGAAATACTGGGTACAGCATTTCCTTGAAAACATTAGCCTTACTGTCTAAAGGCTTAAAATCTGCAAGTGGGCAACCCACAAGACAGCCCAAGATAAATGCCAAGCACACCCAAGTGTAACTGTCCAACCACGTGTCACTTCTAAATGCATGTGAAAGAGAAGAAAGAGGCTTTTCTTAAGAGCAACTCTCCCAAAAGTGTGAGGGCACGTGAGGCAGAGGAGCCACAAGGGACTTCTGCCCAAACCTGGAAAAGAAAACCATTTCTACCCTCCAGATTCCAACTGAAGCAGTGCATTAATTTGGGGCTTGGGGAATTATTACTGAAGGTCCATATGCATGTGCCATTTCTCCTGGGTTCGTTTTCCATAGGGAGAGAGGATTTCCAGGGTACACAGCAGATGTCCCCCCGAGCAGACATCCCCCCAGCAATGGGCAGAGCCCTCCAGGAACTCACAGTTTATCTCTGATGCTGTTCTCTCTGCCCTGATGTTCCTGTTGGTGGAGCGGATCGTGTGGCGGATAACGGAGTGAGGCTGGACACGGGAAAGGGGAGAGAAGTTGGAAGCACAAACGCTTTCTGTTGGATCTCCACCAACAAGCTGCTGCAGCCATGCTGCTGAGCTGCAGTTTTGCATTCCCAAAGCAAAGCAGGGTGTTTAAGGTGTTCTTTTACCTAAAATAAAGGATGTTCTCACCTCAAAATCGTCATCATCGACTTCACCGTAGTGCGTGTGGTTGTCGGGATTGTTGACTTTGTCCAACAGCTCCACTGCCAAAGACCTTGACAGACCAGGCTGCCCCACAAAGCTATGCTGGAACCACAGAAAAGAGCAGGAAAAAAAGAGTTATAATATGCAATTAAAAGGTAAAGTTCATCAATGACCATCCAATATAGAATGTTATTGAATTTCTTCTGCTTTCTCAAGGCTCAACTACTATTGGAATAACTCCTCACTGGCTGGGCTTCCTAACCCCTCCATGAACCCCACACTCTGGACTGGCTGTAAACTGGAAACCAAACTCTGAGTCAACAAATAATTACACTTTAACTTCGTTTTTAACATGAGCTGTTCAGTGAAGTTCAGGAAAGCAGAGAGCCATGAACAACTAAACCTCTGGGTGGCAGGAAGGCTCGATGCCTACACGACCCCCCTGGAGCACATTCCTGTAACTGTTCCTGCCAAAAACCCTCCACTCAACCAAATCCTGCCCCTCCCAAACACGAGGCCAACATCCCTCTCCTCCAGGTTTCCCCACCCTAGTTCTAAGATTGAACAAAAATGGTTCCACTTTGGCTCCCCACTGATGTGCTGCCCCCTTTGGAGCAAGAGATCCCAGAGCACTCACAGAGAGGAGTCTGTCTGCTGTTGGTCTCTTCTTTGGGTTTTTGGTAAGTGCTATCTTGACAAAGTTATGGAATGTTGCTGACCTTAAAAGAAAAATGAGGGGGTATGTTTAACTTTTCCAGGCACTGCTGATTTTTAAGACACTTGTTAAACAGATCACAAGGTGAATTTGGAATGTTGCTCAGGTACCTCACCCCAGGTTTGAAAAATTAAATTTCCAAGTTAACAAATTAGGGGGAAAAAACCCCATTTCTTCATAGAACTTGCATGGAAAACATTTTGGTACAGAAAACAGGCCAAGAAAAGCACCAGGAATTTATCCCAGGCTAAAGAAAACATGAAAGGATTAAACCATCACCTGTCCCACCCACAGGGGCAAATGTACTGATAGGAATTCAGGGGAAAGGATTACAATTATTTTCCTTCTTGGAACATACAAAGAGCACCAAAGAAGGGCCCCCACAACTGACAAAGAGTTTCTTCCCATTATCTCCAGAACCATAGACTGGTTTGGGTTGGAAAGCACCTTAAGGATCATCTCATCCCAACACAACACTGAACAAGGGAAGTTCCACCTACCATTTTGCTTTCTCCTTTAGCTTTGGCGGTTGAAAATTACTTTTTGACATTAAAAACAGAGCCCTAAAGGTAAAGAAAGAAAAATGTTATTCCATTAAAGAAAGGAAGAAATTCCAGTCCAGTATCTGAACCCTCTAATGCTTCATGGTGAGAATCACACTGGTGCAACTGGATTGTGGCCTACACTGTGTGAAGGACACACAGTGAAGCTGTTGACTTTCCCATGTTTTAGTGCCATAATCCTGTTAAACTTTGGGCTGCAGCTTCTCCAGGGATTCACTGACACTGGAAATCTGCACCTGCTCTGCATCAGAGTCTTCATCACAGAACCCCATAGTGGTTTGGGTTGGAAGGGACCTTAAAGCCCATCTCATTCCACCCCCTGCCACGGGCAGGGACACCTCCCCCCAGCCCAGGTGACATTGAAAATTTAAAAATTGTAAGATTTTGCTTATGATTTCAATTTACATGTCAGGCTAATCCCTCAAAAACAAACACGGCTCGTGCAGGAAGGACACATTTGGTGATGGAATCCCAGTTTTCCCAGTTCTGAGCTACAGGGAAGGCCAAAGTGAACCCTGACAGTTCCTGCTGGGATGGCAGAGGGTCCTGGAGACAAGGAAGCCCCCCCAGGGCTCAAACCTCATGGGGTGGAGGTCAAACATGGGTGGCTGGAGCTCTGCCAGCTCGATGGCCGTTATCCCCACGGCCCAGATGTCGCACAGCTGGTTGTACCCGCCATTCTTCTCCACCGCTGCCACCTCGGGGGCCATCCTGCAAACCAAGGGCATCCTCACCGGGAGCACCAGGCCCTCTGAACACACCCCACTCCCAGGGGTGAGCCAGGGAAGAGCCTGGTGTCATGGGAAGCACAAGGACATGACAGTTTGGGAAGCACGAGGAGGTGACATGTTTGCCAGAGGTGAACGTTTTGGGAAGCAGAAGGAGGTGATGTGTTTGCCAGAGGTGATTTTTTGGGAAGTACAAAGGTGATGTGTTTGCCAGAGGTGATTTATTGGGAAGCACAAGGAAGGGATGTTTTTGAAAGCACAAAGAGGTAACATGTTTGCCAGGGGTGAGGTTTTGGAAAGCACAAGGAGGTGATGCCAGGGGTGAGGCTTTGGGAAGCACAAGGAGGTGATGTGTTTGCCAGAGGTGATTTTTTGGGAAGCACTAGGAAGGGATGTTTTGGAAAGCACAAGGAGGTGACATGTTTGCCAGGGGTGAGGTTTTGGGAAGCACAAGGAGGTGATGCCGGAGGTGACATTTTGGGAAGCACAAGATGGTGACATGTTTCCCAGAGGTGGCTTTTTGGGAAGTACAAGGAAGGGATGATTTTGAAAGAACAAGGAGGTGACATGTTTGCCAGAGGTGATGTTTTAGGAAGCAAGAGGAGGTGATGTGTTTGCCAGAGGTGACATTTTGGGAAGTACAAAGAGGTGATGTGTTTGCCAGAGGTCATTTTTTTGGGAAGCACTAGGAAGGGATGTTTTTGAAAGGAGGTGACATGTTTGCCAGAGGTGATGTTTTAGGAAGCAAGAGGAGGTGATGTGTTTGCCAGAGGTGACATTTTGGGAAGCACAAGGAGGTGATGCCAGGAGTGACTTTTTGGGAAGCACAAGGAGGTGACATTTTGGGAAGCACACGGAAATAACATGTTTGCCAGAGAGAAGGTTTTTAGAAGCACAAGGAGGTGATGTGTTTGCCAGAAGTGACTTTTTGGGAAGCACAGGGAGGTGATGTGTTTCCCACAGGTCATGGGCTGCCTGGCAACACCAGGAAGAGAACCAGGCTCATCATCCCTGGTGAGAGGCTTAAGGGGGCAGATAATCTTCCTGCCCTCAGTTCTTCTTCTCCACCAGGATAACAATTCCAAGCCATTGTGTGGATGAAGCTGTTTGCAGCCCCCAAGAGCAGCCCCCTGGCCCCTCCACTGCATCACAATCATGCCAAAAACCAGATAAATTTGCATTTATAACCCAGCTCCAGATTCACAATAATCCATTTGCATATTAAATGCTGCCCTGTGCAGACACTAATCAGTAGAGATGATTAAGAGATAGTTGAAAAATCTGTTTTCCTTTCTGCACAGAAATCAGAAAGACACTGATTATTTTACTCCCTAAAAATGTAAATAAGAAAGAGGATTAAATAAGTAAGAAACTAAATAACCATTAGTAAAAAGTGAGAATACTCTGCATTAATAAACTTGGGAAAAACAGCAAATATGAGGCAGCAACAGACCAGCTCCAATCAGTGCTTCCCAGATTTTTGCCCTCTGGGCATTTTGCTTGGAAGAATGGAAATTTAAGCAAATTGCTGGAGATGTACGTGTTCATGTTCTAACTTTTGGCATAAATACAGACTCAGCTTTGCATCCCAACAATCCACGTGGTTTCTTACCAGTAAGGGGTGCCAATGAAGGATTTCCTCTTCGCAATGGTGGCTGTTATTTTTGCTGCTACCCCGAAGTCAGCTGGGAAATAAAACCATCAGAGACTTAGAAATCTCAGTCTGAGACCCAATTCTACTGTATTGTGAAAAAATCAATCTGGTTTCTCATCCAAATTATGAATTCATGAAGGTAAACAGGTCAAGATTAATAATGAGATGGTTCATGTCTTCACTGACATCATTTCGAGTCGGTTTGCTTTCTCTGCACAATTCACTCATGATCCTGTTCCTCTCCTGGATCATTTCTCCATCTCACAGTGTCAACCAAAATCTGTGGATATTCAGTTTCACAGGAAAAACGGCATCATGCTTTGGAAAAGGTCCCTTTTGTGTGTTACTGTGGAGGGAACTGTGATGGGACATCTGTTCTCAGCCCTGGGGGCCGCTAATCCCTCGCCTGGAGAGCTGCAGAACATCAGGAGGTCCTGCAGAGCCAAAAATCATTGAAATCCCTTTTGTTTGTAGTATGAAAGCTGGAGATAATTGTGGGAATGTCTAACCAGCTCAGCAGGCAAAAAGGAGGTCCCGGTGTGTAACCCAAGTGTCATGCAGGTAGTGGAATCCCTTAGCAGTGTTTCATTCCTGGATTTTTCCATCCTTAAACTTTCCCACCACAGCATTCCTGGATCACCACAGGGGTGTGTGAAGGTGTTCAACACAGTGATGGGCATCCCATGGCAGTTTCCATGGATACACACTTCCTATCATCATCTCCTGCCCCAAACAATCATGGAATGGTTCAGGTTGGAAAAGACCTTTAAATCACCGAGTCCAACCACCCCCCCAGCACTGCCAAGGCCACCACTGACCTCTCAGATGGCTTTGAAATCCATGTTATAAAATTCAGGCAACTCACCTAATTTGACATCCCCATGGTCTGTCAGGAGGATATTTGCACCCTAAAACACAACAAATAAAAAGTCACGGGTCTTTTTCAGGAATGTTCTTCCTGCACTGGGAAGTTCCAGGGTCTCCAAGTCCCAGGTTACCTTTATATCTCTGTGCATTTTGCCCTTCATATGCAAATAAGCAAGACCCTGGAAATAAAGAGACACAACAGGTTATTTTGCCATTTGTAACATACAAAGCCAGTCCCACTTAGTAAATTTAAATGTCTCAATATCATTTATTGATGATTTTCAGACAAGGAGCACCCTGGATTCTGTTCCTCATCTCCCCCAGCTCCAGTCAGCACATGAAGCCTCATTTCAATTCAGTTCACAAGAGAAATGTTATTTTTTTTAAATAAACCTTACTAAAATTGTATTTTTGTAGTCCTGAAGGTTCCTTTAAGGAACACCCTGCCTGCACCTCCTCACCTTGTATTCCTGCAGCCATCAGAGGGCACAGAGTTCATTTTATTTATCTGGTGGCAGCATTTTCCCTCCACACATCACTAAATTCACCACCACGGGGCAAGCAGGAAGCTCAAACTTTAACCAAATATTTGCACTGCTTTAATAGAGTTTCTTGCTCATTTTTGTTTACAGTATGGGACTAATCCCTGGTTAACTGGCTTCAGTGTGATTCCCAACACTTCCAAAGGAAGTGATGGCACTGAAATCACCTCCTTCTGTGGAATAAACCCTTCATCAGAAACCTGCACAAGTTCAGTACCTGTAAAGTTTCTCTGCACACATATGCAATTTGTAACTCTGACAGAGGTCCTGTCACTGCAATAAAGAATAAAAAGTGGGTAAATTCACAGCACATAGAAATAAATATAGAATAAATATATTACATATAAAATCATTAAAAAGAGGGTAAGTTTACAGCATATACAAATAAACATATTATATATATGTTATATATTAAATGATTAAAAAGTGGGTAAGCTTGCAGCACATACAAATAAAAATATATAAAAAATATATATTAAATTATTAAAAAGTGGGTAGGTTTACAGCACATAAAAATAAATATGTAATAAATATATTATACATTAAATGATTAAAAAGTGGGTAAGCTTGCAGCACATATAAATAAATATATATATTATATACTAAATTATTAAAAAGTGATGACATTTACAGCATATAAATAAATATAACATATATATAAAATACCTCTATTTCTATTTAATACACAGCACATAAGCAGCACCGTGGAGCAGCCCAGAAGTGCCCTGTGCAGGCAGAGGTTAAACCTGCTTTTCCAGGGTCTGTACTTGACACTGAGCTGAAAAGAGGGGTTTGTTTGCCTGTTTTCCAGCAGGGCTTTCTGGGACAAACCCAAAGAGCACCCAGTAGAAGACAAAGCCCACAGTGAGAAGGAAACACTCCCCTGCCCCTTCCCTTGTCCTGCCCACAGCTCATCCCAGCCCCTTCGGAGTACTGGAATAGCCCCAGTCTGAGGGAAGCAAAACCAAGTAACTCCTGCTCATATTTCAATGTTAGAAATGGCAATGTCCTATTTTAGGGACTATTTGTGGGGCTGTTTTAAAGCCATTTGTACTAATGAGCTGGAAAATAAAGCACAAAGAGCTCTGGTATTCCAACAACTCAGTGTTATCATTTAACTGCAATAAATTCTCCTACAGCATCAACAACTCCGAATGAAACCTGAGGAAGGAAAATAATAAAAGGCTGGGATGGGATTGAACAGGAGAGCAGGAATCATTTTTCTGGCATTTCCCCAGCCCAGTGTCTGTATCCCACTGTTCTGCCCCAGAATTACCAGGTATCAGCCCCAAAATGATGGGGGCATCTGAAAAGGGCTCCCCAAACCCTCTGACTGCACCTAAAAATCAATATTTGTGTCCCAAAACACCCCCACAGGCAGTGCCTGGTCATGATGGAATTCTCTTCTTTGCAGCAAGCTGCCAAAAGCTCCAAAATGTTCGAATAAATGCCAAAGTACCGTGGTAAATGTCCTGGAGGGATCCCCCACCACAGTATTCCATGCATATCCACAGCTTCTCCCGGCTGCCAAAGGGAAATCAGAGCACAGGCATCAAAAGCTGATCCACTTGGATACACAGCAGAGTTCATTTAAATGGTTTTCTATTGCTTTTTATTAAAAATACACATTCTGATAACTCACCAGCAGTTACAATGTTAACATCAATCACTTTATTATGTTATTAAAAAAAATTCTCCTGTTATTGATATAAATTATGTCATCAATAGAAATTCTCACATGTCAAAGCAAAAATTTAATGCCAAAATCCCTGAGAAGTTTTTAAATATCCTCAGACCTAAAAGATGGTGCTTTAGCTCTACAATGAAAGACGTGGAGCAAAAGCACCCGAGGTTTACCTGCTATCAGCAGAATTAAGAGATAACACACCCAATTTTCAATCTTACACTGAAATTGATTAATTATATGTAAAAAAACTCATGCTCTCTACAGGAGGATTCAGAAATCCAGCCATTTCATTCCAGTCGAGTCCATTTGGGATGCAGAGCTTATTTAAGTGCAGCCCTCCAAAAATTCCAAAGGCTGTAGAAAAAGACCAAGCAGGCAAAGTGGGGGTTTATATTCCCACAGTGATAAATGGCAGAATTCCACAGAAATGGAGAATATTCCATGATTTTCTGCATAACACTGACCACTTGAGGACTCAGCAGTTGGCTCCACCTTGGCTCTGCCTCTCTTATACCAGAACCAGGAAAAATGTTATTCCCAGCACCTCAAATCCAGCATTTCACTCCTAAAAATCCCAGGCTGTGCCTTCACAAAACTCTAATTAAATAAAACATCCAGAAGCAATTCTGTTCCAGAGAAATAATGAGCTGGTTTGGTGTCAGAGCTGGGAAATGTAAGGGTAGGACTGGACGTGTTGCAAGAGGCTCCAAGGGAAAAGTTTCTGCTCCTGCTGATAAAAATATTCCAGCCTTTTGGTCGGCACAGAAAACAAACTATTTGTCACTTTTGGTTTTTAAAGCCAGCTTTAAAAAAAAACCCCAAACCTCAGGGAATTCAACCTAAGGAAGAACATTGAGAGAGGGTATCAGGATTCATCCAGAGTGAGGGTTTAGGAGAGAATGCTGGAATAAAAGGTGGGATTTACCTGAGATAGCTGCCGAAATAGGCGACTATGTTGCAATGTTTGCATTCCTTGACCATATATATTTCCTGCTGTATCAGTGAAAAGTCATCTCCTGAAAAACAGGAAGCAGCCAGGGTTACTCCACACGGGAACGAGCGCTCCGGGAGGTCTGCAGGGATGCAGGGACTCAGAAAAACAGGGACTGGGCTGCATCATGGCTGAGCCTTCTGGGCACGTCCGCCTGTCACCCATGGCCCCCCCAGCCTGAATGCTTCATTCCAGCCTGAATCCTTTATTCCAGCCCGAATGCTTTATTCCAGCCTGAATGCTTTACTCCAGCCTTTTAGGAGGCACAGATATCCCGGAGACCAACAGAGAAGGGCTGGCCTGGGGGCCTGAGCGTGACCCGGGAGTTCGGACAGCTCGGCACGCGCGGAGAGCTGTGGAGAAGGGAGGATGGAGGGATGGGAGAACACGAGGAACCTCAAAGCAGCCCCCTGTAGCCGTGAGAGAGGCCCAGCTGGAGCTGAAGCAGCTTGGCCAGGACACAGGGAGCCAATTGCAGAGCCCCCAGAGTGGGAGCAGGAGCGCTCCCATCCCACAGGCTGGGCTCCCGAAGCACTGGGAAGGAGCAGATGGGCCGGACAGCCACTGGGCTGACTCAGAGCGAGAGCCCAGCACGGGTTTGGGGGAGCACACCCACACCAGCACAGCCTGAATGTCCCCTGGGGGGAAAGGACACTGGAAAGGAAGCACTAGTGCATTTCTGTTGGCATGTTTATACAGATATTAGTGTACAGCAGAGGGTGTTTTCTCCACAGCACCCACAGCTCACACCCCGCGTGCTCTGAGTGTTGTCATCTTTATTCTTCCTCCGGCACGGAAGGACAAGGGGGAAATGGCTTTAAGCTGAAGGAGGGGAGATTTGGGTGGGATATTGGGAAGGGATTGGTGGCTGGGAGGGTGGGCAGGCCCTGGCACAGGTTGGGCAGAGAAGCTGTGGCTGCCCCTGGATCCCTGGGAGTGTCCCAGGCCAGGCTGGACGGGGCTTGGAGCCCCCTGGGCTGGTGGGAGGTGTCCCTGCCCATGGCAGGGATGGGAATGGGATGGGCTTTAAGATCCCTTCCAACCCAAATTATTCCACGAGTCTATGAAAACTGTAACAGCTTGCAAGACACAGAAGACTGGAATTTAACTAAAGATTTTATGTTTCAGATAAAACCCTGCTCCGGATGATGTTGTAGCTGCCATGAAGGAAAAACCCGCTTTGGGTATTTCCTTTTGTTTCAAGTTTCCCCAGTAAAATTCTCTCCCACTATACTAAAGTCAGGGTTGTCCAACCCAGAAAACATGAATTGCTTTGTCCTGTTCCCTTTAATTTAGATGATTTTGACAAGTCCAAGAGGACTCAAGCACTGTTGTAAACTGGATTCTCCATGTGTTTATCTAAGTAACAGCATGGCTAATATTTTCTAATAACCTCTTTTAAAATAGATATTTATATTCGCTGTGCTTTGAAGCAGCTTCCCTGAGCGATGGTGTTGCTGGCAAAGCAAATGCCAATGTGCAATAACAGAAATTATCACAACTTTTATGTCTCAGTGACTGCCAGACTTAAGAAAACAACGATGAAATATGAAGGTAGAAGGGAACACACTTCCATGAATCCATCCCTGACCTATTTCAGTAAAACCTCAAGGGCTTCTTGAAGTTGAATTATATGGAGAAACACTTCACTGGGGCAGGAAAACATTAGTTGAAGAGTTTCAAATGTCAAGAGGCTTCTTATAAACACCAGTAGTATATTTTTAAATAATGAAAAAGAGGAAAGGGAACACGACTTGCACAAATTTGGCCCAGATTTCACAGTGGGCTCAGTTTAGGGGTTACCTTGAGGCTCCAGCTGTGCCTCAATTCACACATCTGCTGATAAATGATCTCTCTTAACATAGGAGTTTTGAGTTTAGAGAATGCTTTGGTTGGAAGGGACCTTGAAGACCACCCAGTGCCACCCCTGCCATGGGCAGGGACACCTCCCACCAGCCCAGGGGGCTCCAAGCCTCGTCCAGCCTGGCCTGGGACACTCCCAGGGATCCAGGGGCAGCCACAGCTTCTCTGCCCAACCTGGGCCAGGGCCTGCCCACCCTCATAGCCAAGAATTCCTTCCCAATATCCCATCTAAATCTCTTCTCTTTCAATTTAAAGCCATTTCCCCTTGTCCTGTCACAACCTGCCTGTAAGAAAGTTCCTCTCCCTCCTTTTTATAAACCCCTTTAATCTGGTGGATTAACTCCTCCCACTTCTCCCACAAACTTCCTATGGGGAATCGTTGACTTCTCACAGGTAACAACTGGAGCATTTTCAAACTACACCAATATTTTCAAGAAAGTCAAATCTAAGCACCATGGGAAAAGGTTCTGTCTCTCTCTCTCTCCAACACTACAAATTGTCCATGGATTCTGAGGATCCAACACCAAATCCCCTCTGCAAAGAAGAGAATCCTTGAAACACCAAGAGCAGCAGCAGGATCCTGACACAGGTGGGAAAAAAAGCATCCCTGTGACAGCAAAACTTTGCAGGCAGCAGCTGGAATTGCCCACGGACAGCACATGGATGGGGCTTCCGAGTGCGGAGCACCAGCCAAGTCAGTTCTAGGAACCGTGACTAATGAGGAAAGATGGGAGGGAATACAGGGATTTGGGCTATAAAAACACTGCCAGGGAAAGATAACAACCTTCAGGCACACAGCAGATAGCAGGGAAAGGGGGAGAAGGGATAATCCCCATCCGGTTTTATAACAGGACAGTCAGCAATGGGCTTCAATTCGCCTGAACCTCCATTCCCTGCACAGATAAAAAGCTTTTCCTACTGGACTAATACTGCAGCACTAAATGGGAAGGGATGGGAAGCTGTGAAAAGTCCCACAAGTGAAAAAACAAATGAAGGAAACGCTGAACAAAAATCCACTAGGAATGACTTGGAATGATCCTGCCTGCTGTAGAGGGACACAGCAAAGGTGATCTCTTGATTTGGAATTAATAAATGAAGAATTCATGCAAGAAATGGGAGTTAACACACTGAAAAAGGGGGGAAAATTGGATTTGGAAGAGGGTGCAGGCTGAATACAGATAAAGAAGTACTCAAGAGATGGAAAGAAGAGAAGTATCCATGAGAAAAGTCTGGCTAAAATATGTAGGAAATGACTGTGAAAGATCAGACCCAGAGATAGGAGGGAAGATGTATAGTCACTCCAAGCTGACAGGAATGAACACAAAACTAAGGAATTCAGAGTTTCCAGGCAGCTGGAGTATTAATCTTGGCGAGAGATGCTGGAATAGGGCAAAAATGAAAGATCCTCAGACAGCAAGAAAGAACCCAGACAGAATTTGCAGAAAATCCTTCCCTGGCAGGGAGAGAGAGAGAGAGAGAGAAATAGTGAGAATTAGACCAAAGGTGACAAAACCTCCACGCAAAGAGCTTTCCATCTGTTTCATCCTCCGTGACTCGGTGCTAAATACCGCGGAGTTGGGAAAATGCCACTCCCACGTTTGCCACGATGGGAAGTGTTTGCCATGATGGGAAGTGTGGCACGCCGAGCAGGAGTGTGGCCCAGGGAGCTGCTGAGTGACTCACTGCAGCCTCTGCCACTGTGGAGTTTCACCTCTGCAGGGACACGGGGGCACGGCATGGATGGACAATGGGATATTCTCCTCGGAGCGCCGCGCTTGGCACAGCCAGCTGTTTGTTCTGTGGCACAGCTGGCAGGGAGGGCACTGCTGAGATCACTGTGGGGCATGATCAGAGCCCATGCCGGGACTGAGCAAGGTAAGGCCTGGGAAATTCATGGGGAATCTGTATTTAAATGGCACATCATGGAGAAAACTGACGGCACATCAACAGCAGTGAATTGTTCTACCTGCAGAGACAATGTCTCACCTGCAGGAGAGGCTGGGAGAGCTGGAGGTGTTCACCTGGAGAAGGGAAGGCTCCAGGGAGACCTGAGAACCCCTTGCAGTGCCTAAAGGGGCTCCAGGAGAGCTGGAGAGGGACTGGGGACAAGGCATGGAGGGACAGGACAAGGGGGAATGGCTTCTCATTAGCAGTAGGTTTAGGTTAGATATGATGAAAGAGAGGCTGAAGGAGTGTAGATTTTTAGATGGGATATTGGTAAGGAATTGGTGGCTGTGAGGGCGGGCAGGCCCTGGCACAGGTTGGGCAGAGAAGCTGTGGCTGCCCCTGGATCCCTGGGAGTGTCCCAGGCCAGGTTCTGAGGGGCTTGGAGCCCCCTGGGCTGGTGGGAGGTGTCCCTGCCCATGGCAGGGGGGGGACTGGATGAGCTTTAATGTCCCTTCCAACCCAAACCATTCTGGGATTCTATGATTCCATGTGGAATTGAAATGTACAGATATCCTGCCAAGTTTTCCTAGATGGAGAGCACATGCCACTCTTAACTTGGCCCTTGGCATTTTTAACTCTTGGCACTTGAGAACTTTAACACTACAATTAACATTTGGTCTCTAAAAACGAGATGACGTTTACCAACAAGACCAGGTGGACAGTGCTGTCCAGGGCAGAGCTGAAGTGCAGGCTCCCAGCACCACAGCCTCTGCTGGGACCATTCCTCTCATATTTCTTATTTCAACAACCTGAGTTCCCAAACAAGGGGAGGAAAACTCATGGGAATGACAACTATTCACCCCAGTCCACAGCAACACCTGCAGGTCACCAGCTCCTCTGTGCTGACTTCCAGACCTCCCTGTGCTCACCAGTTCCCAACCACTCCCTCCAAACCACTCCCCTGCACCTCGACAGGGTCCAGGCTCTGCTGGTGAGAGGGGTGGCTTTCCCAAAATGTGGGATTCGAGCTGCTTTATCCATACTGCTTTCCACAGGACCCATGGAAACCTGCAGTCTGACAGAAAGAATTTAAACTCCCCAAACTTGAAACTCAGAAACTTGATTCCAAGCAGGAAGCAGCTATTTGGAAACACTGATGTTTCCACCAGCTTATTTTCCAGCTAAGCCAGGAGCTGCCAACTGCAAACCACGGATGGCCCTCATTATCTCTGGGCTGCTATCAAATATTCCCGATGCTGCCACAGCAGCACGAGCTCCATGGTGAGTGACACGTGAGAGTTGGCAAGGAGTCTCCAACACCAGAACAATCTCCCTGGGGAGTTTCTCTTCTGCCCAATCTGTACTGCCCTGGAAGTCATAGCTGTCCCACCTCTGAAAGTGTCCGAGGTCAGGCTGGACAGAGCAACCTGGGATAGTGGGAGGTGTCCCTGCCCATGGCAGTGTCACACTCTGCCTCACCTTCCAATTACAATGTGTGATCTTCCAGCTTCTCCCCTACTCACAGCACCTCCTTCCCCCACCACAACCCCTTCTGCCGACCTTCTCCATCACAGAAATTCCATGTTTTCAGTGAAAACTTGCACTACCTGGAAGCATGAGCCCTCCTGCTCTCCACACATTTCTTAAGAAGAGGATTATAAATTCACTACAAGGATGTAAAGTGAAATCAGCCCAGATTTCAACAATTAAATTTCATCAAACTGCTGGGCACTCTCCATCAGGCTGTGGCAGCACCACTCAGGACATGGCATGGCACAGCCAGGCCCAGTCCAGCCTTTAGTGGCCCTGGCACACTTGGAACCTCAGGCATTCTGCCCTACACACCATGCCAAGCCCAGCCAGGTCACACACCCCGAGGCAGGGAAGGTGTGTGTGGTCCTGAGAGGTTATTTTCATCTTTATTCAATTTCAGGTGCTGCCAACAACGGTTCAGCCCCTGCAGGCTGAGTTTCAATCAGCTTCAGGCTGAGCTGAAATCAGCCTCAGGCTTGTTCTTCTCCATAGCTCATGTCACCTTTAGGGAATTCAATATATGGAGAATGAGGCTGCAGTGCCTCAGTCCCCACAACACCTGGCCCCATATCCCAGCCTCAGTCAGCCCCATGGCTGTGTTCCTGCCTGGAATATGAACTTCCTGATGTAAACCATGGCATGCAGCACACACACAATGCACCAGGCCTGCCCTTGCACTGCCAAGCACCACACACACCCCTTTGCATGGCTGTTTGTACAGTTCCACCTCCAGTTCAAGATCCAACCTCAAACAGGGAACTTTCTTGGGGTCTCACATGGAAAATGCAAACATTGGACCAAATCAAAACCAGCAATGAGATTTTTCTGTGACCTTGCAGAAGGTTCAGAGCAAGATTTCCACCAGCCCTCTGAGTGTCAAAGGTCTCTGAGGGCACCATATATCATTACAATAGAATTTTAAACAGACATTACTATATTTAAAGCATTTCCTTTATTACATTTTCCCAGGGAGAAAGTTCTGTGGCAGAAAACTCCCCTGGCAAACAGTCACCTCTTTGTGTTGACCCCCCTCTGGATTCATCTGCTAAACCCATAGATGGAAGTGGCTTTAGTGTTTCAGAAGGTTTTGGCTTCTACACTGCTGAGTACAGTTGGATTAGTTTCTGAAATAGAATTGGCTCCCAAATTATTTGAAGCATTTGTACTCAGGGAATGCTGGGAAATGTCATTAGCGTGCCATAATACTTTTGCCTGACGCTCTCCAAGTCTATGCCAAAAAAAAAAAGGGAAAAACACAATTTTGACTGCAGCAGCAGCAGCACAGCTTAAATGCTGTGGGAGCAGCCCCAGAGCACTGCCCCAAAAGCAAATGAATTACTGACAGCAACCTGCTAGAGGCTGAGGTTATTTCCTTTGTCTGGAGAAGACACAAAATACACATTTATGCTGGGGCCTTGCTAAGCTGGAGTCTCTTTGCCTACTCACTACCTGCAGCAGAGGAGGAGGAGGAGGAGGAACAACAACAAACCCCCTGCCATGGCAGCAATTTTCCCAGTCTCCCCAAACCCTGTCACTTTGTTGTGTGCAGTTCCTTCAGCTTTCATCCAACACATTCCTCAGCCCCTCTGGGGCACTCTCTGCTTCAGAGTCTTTTGTCTTCTGCTCCCAATTCCCCTGGATATGTATTAATCAAGTGTGGAGTTTGCAGCTCTTATTTTTCCATCTGCTAATTAATTCCCATCCACGAGCCGCCTCCTCCTCTGCTCCAGAAGATGCTGTACTCTCAAGCCTATTTCCCTGGTGACTAAATCAGGACATTTATTAGCAATCTCTCTCTAGCTGTGCCCTACAGTCTGACAGGAGCTTGTGCCAGTGCTCCAAGGGGCTGCCCTTCCCAGGAAACCACCACAGCTCCTGACACCAGCCTGCTGCAGGGATTGATGGGGCTCTGCCAGTACAATCCCACAAAACTATTCAAACCCCTTAAAATCAGTCAGAACACCGAAGCGTGGGGCAGATAACTATTTATTTCCTTAAAAATCCGGAATATTTCCAACATGCAGACATCCCAGACAACTAAAAAGGAGTAAATAAGTAGACAAACGCTGGGAATCCTCCTCAAAAGCAAAACAAACACCCCACAAAAAGACCCTGCCAAGATGCTGTGGGTGTCCATGCTATGGATGGAGATCAGGTTGGCAACGTTTAAAAGAAGATCTATTAAAAAAACCCAAAACAAACCAGAAGAAATCACTTCCCCGGGCTGAGTCAGAACAACATAATCAAACATAAGACATGGTCATCAGTGCTAATTAAAATGGGGTTCTCAGAGTGGTGACTTTGGGCCAGAGCCTTGCAGGTATCTCTTTAGTGTTCAAGCAGCACCAAGCACAGGCAGGGCTGTGCAGCCTCCAGCAAATCCTGTTCTTCCCACAGAGGATTCAGCCTCTGCTTCAGTCTTCAAAACAGTGCCTCAAACTCACAGTGAACACTTCACCTGGAGCAGGAGCAGTGGCATTACCACTGGAGGAATCCTCTCCCTGCCTTAGCAATGGGTTACTCTTGTCCTTCTTCTGTCACCAAAACATGGCCCTGCACCACCCCAGCCCTGCTGGGCACACTGGTTTGGCCCCCCCGGCCCCACTGCCCCAAACTCTGGCCACAGCACTTCCCACAGGGCCTGAGGGATCCCTGCTGTGGTTCCCACTGCATTCCCACTGCCTAATTAGCCTTATCACTGCAATGCACTTAATAAACCCGGCCCTGGTTTGCCAAGGGAGAGTGAGCAGTGCCAGTCACCCAAAACCAGTGGGTTTCGCTTCTCTCCTGAGTCTCCCCGTGCTTCTTCTGCAGTCAGCCTTCAAAACCATCTCTTTTTCTGCACAGAACCAACCAGGAATAAAACCCAACCCTGCAGTCTCTGTGCAGTCCCTTCAGCCCTGCATGCCACCTCCAGCAGAGGATTTACAACAGACCACACAGGGATAGCCCTGAACACCCTCCCCACCTCCAGAGATTTACAGCTCAGAAAAACCTCTCAGTCATAGATGGGATCTCTGTATTTAAGTCTTTCCTGTCCTTTTCTCTCACACAAATGTGTGCAGTTGCTTTTTGCACCTATGTAAACACAGCTTAATACAATGAGGAATTTACAGATCTTGCAAACAAAACCACATTTCCTGGTTGCTCAGAGCCTACAACCCACTCACTGCCTCCAGAGCTGCTGCCAGCTCAGTCCCCTCACCTGCTGCCCCCTAAATGCACATCCTGCTCCAAGCAGGCACTGGGATGGGGATGGGATGAAGCACAAAGAGCCCAGAGAACCATCCTGCCTTTCAGATCCTAAAAGCAATTCCCAAACAAGAGGAAAACACTGTGTGTGGCACCAAATCATCCCAAGGGCCACAGAGTGTTCTGCTCCAGAGGCACCACCTCAGGGCATCAAACATGGAAAGGACCACTGAAGGAGTCCAAGTGGCTTGTGGAGATCGTGCTGGTGGGAGTTGTGGCCATGCCTGAGGTTTTGCCCACTGACCACAGCCCTTCTGATCATCTGACCAATTCTGGTGTCAGCAGGTGTCCAGAAATTCAAGATATTTATGTAAAAGGGACGGAGCCACAGCCACTGACACCTAAACTGGGTCATGAGCCTGAAGGCAGGTTTGAAGAAGACTTTGTTGACTCTAGATGATGAGAGTGGCAACAGAAGCAGGGGCACCATGTGCATGACCTGGCTGCTCTTTGCTTGTTTGCCTGCACTGATAAGGGAAAGAAGAGCTAAAGAACAAAGCTGAGCCTTTCTTTTCATTTGCTCCCTGCAGTATTTCAGGTTTTCCCAGCTAAAAAAAATGTTGAGACTTCAGGAACTTTTGACTGTTAGAACAGTAGAGATCAGAAGGGAAAGCAAGACCCTGTGAGGAGGGAGACCCAACTGCTGGTGCTCATTGCAAGCAGGACAAAGATGGGTCTGAACATCCCACATATTTTCTAATCACATAATAAGATGGGGACTCCCACTGTCTTCCTCTCCCACTTATCAAAACCCAACTGCAAAGACATTATCCCTCTTCCCTCCCAGTTTTCATCTGCAATTTCACAACCAACAAACAAGGGGTGAGGCACACAGCATTAAGAATTCACCCTCCTGTCTAAGGCTTGAAAGTTGTTACTGAGGGGTATCAGGCATGTTGGACAAACTCACCTGGCCTAGAAAGTCAGCTGGACAAGCCTGAACTTCCCTCCCCTCCTGTCCCTGTTCCCTGGGAGCAGAGCCCAAAGTGGCTCCCCCCTCCTGGCAGGGACTTGCAGAGCCAGAAGGTCCCCCCTGAGCCTCCTTTTCTCCAGGCTGAGCCCCCCCAGCTCCCTCAGCCCCTTCCCCAGCCCCATTCCCTTCCCTGCACATGCTCCAGCCCCTCAATGTCCTTCTTGAAGGCCCAAAACTGAACCATCATGTGTCTTTCTGGATTTCCCTCCCTTTTTTCTGCCTGAAGAGTCCGTATTTGTTCCCTACATTATCTCACTGTGTCTCCATAAACACTATTACTTTCTTAATTGTCCTTTAATTGCTTTGTAGGCTCCAGATGTCAGTCCTTGAGCTCTGGGCAAGGTGACATTCCCAGGAGGAGCCTCCCTTGCCCCTGTTCCAGAAGGCAGGACCCTGAACAGTCACAGCAGAGCAGGCAAAGCACAGCCACAGAGACACAACAAGGCAAGGAGACATGGAAGAGGACTATGCTAAGAAGGGATTGGAAAGGTAACCCAGCAATTAAGGAATGAGAGATTATTGCTTTGTACAAATACAAGATGCTCAGGTGGGATTGAGTTATGATTGAGGACATAAAAAGCTCCTTTCCTCATTTCCTCTGCTCTGGAGCCAGGCTGGGAGAGCTGAAGGTGTCCANGTACCATTTCCACTCAGGACTCTCCATGCAGGACTCAGATGAGGCTTCAGCTCAGCAAATCTCCTGGGCAGCAAGTGAGCTCCTCCTGGGTCTCCTGCTTTTATGTGGAGTGGCAGAAAATCCTCAGGGAAAGGGTGGCATGAGCTGCCCTCCTCCCTCAGCACAGGCTGGAGAAACCACGGCACGTTAAAGAGCACAGGGCTCTGTTTCTCCCAGTGCACCTTCGATGGGAATTCACATCCCTGCCTGATCTCTTCCCCCTCTCAATGCCTACCAGCTCCCCACTGTCTCAGAGCTCACAATTTGCCATCTGCCCTTCATTTTCTTTTTGTGCTAACAACGTGTCGTAAACTGCAACATCTTTTTGTGCAGCAATTGATAAGGGAGATAAGAGCAAACAAGGAAACAGTGAGCAGGACACAGCCAAAAGCAATGGTACATCCTGTAGTGCTTCCTGCCACCTAACCACTGAAACTACACAAAAAAAA
>VXBX01007121.1:152019-174071 GCA_013400415.1 Scytalopus superciliaris
GAAATTCCTGCTGCTGTCCCCCCTGCCCCTGCCCTGGCCCAGCCTGAGGCCGTTTCTCCTTGTCCTGTCCTGTTGGCCACTTAAGAAAGTGGCAAATGAGATTCAGGAAACTCAAGTTATGAAAATGTTGCAGGTTGAAAAATAAGTAAGTTTAGGCCAAATCCTGAAGGTACAAAGGCCACTTTGCACTCTCCAGGGTTCATGGAATCACAGAATCACAGAATCCTGGAATCCCAGGGGTTGGAAAAGCCCTCCCAGCCCAGGGAGCCCCCCCTGTGCCCGATGCCCACCTTGGCACTGAGTGCCACGGCCAGTCCTGCCTTGGGCACCTCCAGGGCTGGGCACTCCAAACCTCCCTGGGCAGCCCCTGCCAAGGCCTCACCACCCTTTCCATGGAGAAATAACTCCTGATGTCCAACCTGACCCTGAAAATGAAGAGTTCATGCCTCTGAAGCACCACTTTTAGGGGAAGTTTCTGCCCTCCAGCAGCACCGTGACGCACCACGGGCTGTCAGAGCACGGAGCTCAACCACCCACCCCAGGGTGCTAAACCTCAGGGTGCCCTGAAAGTGGAACTGAGAGGAGCAGGGGCAGGGGGAGGCACTGCAGATGGCAGCTCCCATGAGTCACAGCTCCCTGCCAACAACTTCATCCTGAAATCAACTCCTTCCAGCAGCCCTTGGTCCCCACGATCCTCAGGGAAAAGAAGATGGGGATAGGGAGCTCCAGAGAAGCCTTCACAGAACTGCCCTCCCTGGATGTGCACCAAAATCCACACTGAGAATCCAGCACTGCAGAAAGGTGTCACTCAGACACAGAACATTTTAAGAGGGGATTTCATGAACACTTTAAACCATAATAACATGGCCTAAATCACTCAGGCACCATCACCAGAGCTCAGCTCCCTTACTGTGCACACACAACCCGATTCAATGAGCCACTGGGGCATTCCCTGTTCCTGCTGATCCAACAGTCACAGCAATCTAAGCCCCATTGTTTCATACTGTAACAAACATGGAGTCTTCTGAACTGGTGAAACCTGGGGAAGAGGTGGATTATAGAAAATGGAGGGAAATTGGGTGAAATCAGTTTGGGCAGTTACTTAAGATAAGGGTGTAAAGAAAACCTGTCCCTGCAGAGGGAAATATTACAGAACAAAACACTCTTCTCCAGTGTATGGACAACTCTCAACAACAGGTAAAGCAAGAACCTGAAGGATGAAGCCCTCAGCTTCACCAAAACTTACCGAGCTTCCAGACAGGGAAAGGCTTTCCAGTCAGGAAAAAAAGCACAGTAAAACCAAACCAAAAAAACACCCCAACAATAATTGGCCTCTCAAAGCCCTGCAGTGCTAAGACATCAGATGGGTGTCAAACACAGACCAAGGACACAAATATACCTCAACTTGAGGTCAAAGAGACCCTGAAAAACTGTACAATGAAACCAAACATCTGAAGACCAAATCACTGAAGCAGGTTATCTGCAAAACCACAAAGGAAACGTTCACCACTTAAAGCACCTTCCCACCGCAGCAGAATCACTCGTGTCCTTCAACAGCCAGGAGAATACACCCCAGCATGACAAGGGACCCCTCTGGTCCTGTTACACCTCATGATCCTGTTGGGAAATACAGATGTTCCCATCAGGGACACACACACTGCCTTGGTGAAGCCAGGGATCCCCTGCTATCCAGTTTTATCCATGAGGAGTTAAGCTGTTCAAAGACAATTTCCCAGTTTCCAGAGAATCAGCCTCACTTCTGAAGCACAAAAACCATCATGTTCCTTACAAATATCCCTTTTCCACACAAGCAGTAACTGCCACTGCCATGCTGAAGCCCGAAGGAATGGATGGAGTCTGCCAAAGGCCTGCCTGGCTGGGACATGAAGGTGCAGGCTGGAGATCACTGGCTGTCAGCTGGCACCACAGAGCTCCACTGCAGCGTGTCCTGCTGCTGGCCAGCACTACCATTGAGCTTCTGCACATAATCCATAGCTTGGACATGGACTGTTGTGGGCTTGAGCCACCCAACTTTGGTGCTGGAACAGAAAGCTCCCCACTGGGTTGGTATTTATGAACTAAGCACATCAAGTTACCTGAGCCACTCCCCCCAAGACCAGTTTTCTGTTCCTGCAGTTTTAATTTCCCAACCAGACACATCCTTGAGTTGACACCAAGACCACACATGATCATTAACTCCTGTTGTGTCAGAACCAAAGGCAAGAACGTTGAGTATTCCCTGATCCTCAAAACCCGTGTTTGGATGCTCCCAGACATGGAGTGGCATCAGATGTTGAGTCCAGACAGCTGTGAGTGTGCAGCAAATCACCCAAAACGCTTCCCAAAAGAGTCACCTGCCTGCACCTTGTTCCCTCCTCCTGGATGGCAGCAGCTCCACCCCTGCCCTGGCAGCTGAAAGCCATCAATAATGCATCACTGGTCTCTTGCACAGCATTAAAAATGTAAGAAGGTGAAGGCTAAAAACTGCTTCCCTGTGGGACACACCCAGACACGAGAAGTGCCAGCTCAGGAGCCCTCCAATCATTTTGAGACCTGTTAGTTAAACAGTCCTCGACTCCTTTCCCAGGGCTGAGGAGTCTGCAGTTCTGGTTTTTTCAGAGAGAACTGTGTAGTTACCAAGGAAGGCACAGACAGGAAGGCACCACATCAGCACTGCTGGCTTTGAGAATCAAACCTGCAATCCGACTACAAATTCTGTTTGACAAAAATACAAGTCCTTGGGAAGAATTAATGATCTCTCAGTATTTCTCACTGAGATACTTTTCACTGCAGAGGAAGAACTGAAGTCAGGCTAAGAAATTATAGTCCTACTCCTCTTATTTACAACAGCAAAATATCTGCCTGTTCCTCAGCCCCTGAAATTCCCTCAGTATTTGAAGTCTCAATTTAAAACCAGCTGAAACCAAGCAGAGGAGCTGTTCCTGCACTCCGAGCGATCCAGAGCTGTTCAGTACCCCACGAGCTATCACTGACATGGAAAATCACCATTTGTATGCATTTATCACACAAAGATGACATAAATAAAACAAACCTTGATGATCTCTTCTGATATTTCTAACATTTCAGTCTAATGGAAGATAAAACCTGTTAGATTTCTTCCTGGTTTTAATTATTCTGTCCTTGATGCCTTCACTATGTAAGGAAGGCTGCTAAGAACTCGTTTTGACATTAAAGGCTAAAAGAGCAAATCCACACCTCCATCAGTGGCAGAGTGGAGGAGCCCCAGTTCCCAGGATATTTCTGTAAGGCTCTGCCCAAGAGGAACACAGAGCTTTTGTTATTTATTAGCATTGATCTTAATTTTATTTAATGCGCCTCAAAACTGAAAATCCTGTTCCACGTTACTCAGAATGAAAACTGACACGACAGGATTTTGGCAGAGGGATTCCAAAGCGCCAACAGAAAACGAGACCTACACGAGAATGGGACCAGAACAAGGATGTGTTTGAGGGAGGTGAACCACAGCCAAATTTCTTCTGCTCAGTGCCCTTTACAGAGGATATTTCCTGAGAAAGCAGCCTTTTGGTCACCTCTTCTTCAGCTGTCCCACAGCCTGCTGAGGAGGAGTGACAGCATCCCACTGAGCACAGCTCTCCCAGAATATTTTAGCAGCTGAACACCAACACTGCAGAACATCACGTGGAGTCTGTGCCCAAAATCAAGCAAAACACAACCACTCATCTCCTTGCTGAGTATCCCGTTGCATTGCTGTAGTGACCCAGCACATCACTGGTGGGACAGCACTGTTACTGGCACTGTTTTGGGGAGTTGGGAGAGTTTTATAATATTAGACACAAACAAATCATTGGGTTTAAGACTTAACTCTCTTCCCAAAAAGCTGCCTTGGGCCAGTGGAACTCGAGGTGACACCCCCACCCCCACCCCACGTGGGAAAACACGCTCTGGGCAGGACACTTTCTGTAGCCAGCGACCAGAAATAACACAGAAAACTGGTTTCAGAACCAGTTGTGCGCTCTGCACTTGTGTTTTATTTGTTTTCATGAGTGCAAGCCAAACAATTTCACCCCGGGGGGGGGGTCCGCAGGACTGAGCCACTTGAGCTGGACAAGAATTGGAGAACCCTGGACATGTGAATGCAAGTTTACGTGCTCAGCATCCTTCTTCCAGCCACCAACTGTGGTGGTGGGCAGTGGGTCTGCAGACCCCCTGAGTGCTGACATTAAGCTTGACAACTTTGGGGTGTATCCTTAAAAGAGGAAGGCACACGGATGGAGAAAGAATGTAAACAGGAATGTGGAAGAGATAGCTGGGGATGGGCTGCAAGTTACAACACTTAGATGTTACCAATAAGAAGTTTTGTTACTGGAGAAATGTAAGGGAAAGCACCTATCAAAAAGTGACAAGTAACCACTGTAACTGCATATAAAGGTGTGTGGTAAACACTAAAGTGAGTTAGTTTGCTTGCTGTAAATATGCTGCTTTGCTGCTTTTTTTACCACCACCACAACAACTAACCACTGAGGAAGAGAAGGGGAAGATTCAGGCAGCAATAACCCTCTGACAGCCTCCAAATTAGTATCTGCAGCGTCCACGGTGAAATCCCCTCCTCTCCCAACGTCACTGTCTCATCTCCAGGCTCAGCTCACCAGCCCAAGTCACCAGAGAGCTGTTTGTTGGAGTGTGTCTCCATTTAATCAAGCCCAAATTGCAGCTCCCGTGGCACCACCTAATTCTAATTCAGCCCTTGCCAAGCGTCACTCACCAGTGACCACGATGCTGTGCTGCCTCCTGTGCTGCCTGTGCCTCCCCAGCTACTGGATACCCCCTCCAAGGGTCCCTGACCTCCTGCCCTGCCACTGGAACAGGAGCTTCCCAGCTGCTTTCTGGTTTCTGACCTCGTACACCTTGTAACCCTTAAGCTGCTCTGTGTGGGTTGGGAAGTCCCGTTAGGCTGCGTTTTTCATTTCATGTCTCACAGAAGCATCAAACAGACCCCTGAATTCACCCACCTACATCTCTAAATTCACACTCACCACTGTTTAGAGCTCTCAGCCAAATGAAGTGACCCAAAAAATGTCTCTCACCTGGGCTGCCCTAAATCCATGAAAACACTGTCCTTTCTGATACGCAGCAGGTGTTGCCTTTGTGATTAAAAATGAGAATCCAAAATCTTACAGGCATCAGGGGGATAAAAAAAGACACCTGATACAAAACACCTGAACAAACCAAGACTACTGAACAGAAAGACAGGGGCACAGAGGCCTGGGAACAGCAGGTGGGACCCTGAAGATGCCACCAAAACCAGCCCATCTGTGGAGTAGAACTTCCTGGAGCAACTGGCACAGCTTGGCACAACCACGAGACCCTTCAACAACCCTTCAGCCGTGAGCTCTCCTGCAGGAGGATTTGGGCTCCACTTTGAGGTGTAACATCCCTCTCCCACACAACACAAGCGTTCCCACGGACACACCACGTTCTTGCACAACCCACTTCGGTTTGCATCGTGTGCTGAGAGCGCTCACACAGGGCTGAGACACTTCTGTGAAGGAAACTTCTTTGGAGGGGGGACAAGATGATCTTTCAGGTTCCTTCCCACCAAAACCATTCTAATCCTACGATTTCTCCAGATGAAGGCCCCTATTCCTCACTGCTGTTCCCAGGTGTGATGGGTTGTTTTTTGTAGGCCTTCCTTGGTAACCAGGGTCAAAATCTAGGAAGNTAATATATGTAAATATATATATTCCTTCAATTTTCTCTTGCTGCTTTTTGCCGTTTCGGGAGAGGGAGGGGAGAATCTTTCTTGTGAGGTTTGGCTGTTGGCAGAGAGAGCCAACCCGAACTTTCACACCAGGACACACAGACAAACCCCCAAGACCAGCTCTGGGGTCCTGAGGTCTCCTGCAGCCTCGACAGAGACCTGCCACGAAGGGCAGCACCACCTCAGGGGGCCTCTCACCCAACAAATCTGGGGGGTTTCAACATCTGCTTGGGGTTTTTCTGTGAACAAAGAAATAAACATCCACCAAATCCAAAAAAAACATTAGCCAAGAGGCAATATTAAGAAATCTGACTGGAACTGCCAGACTGGATTAGGTTTCTGATACGAGAAGTTGTAACATTTATCCCTCGAGTAAGTGGCAAGGGATGTGTGAGAGGGCAATTCTACCTCAGGGCATGGGGACCTGCTGGACCTTAAAAGAATTTGACTTCTGCCCTAAAGCAAAAGTTCAAGTAAGTGTTCCTAGGATTTATCATCATTAATTATACAATTATGGTTTGCATAAATCAGTCTGTCAGTTTTAGAACTGACTTGTAAATAGAGCTGGAAAACTGTCAGGCAGCTAAAACAAGTATCAGCAACGTACTCTCAATGGCTGCGAAGGAGATGCTTGTTCTTCTCAAACACTGTCTCTTTACCTGTCTCTTTTACTGTCTCTCTTTTCTGGGGCACAAGCCCTGTGGGGAGAGGCTGAGGGGGCTGGGGGGGGTTGGGCTGGGGAAGGGGGGGCTCAGGGGTGACCCCATCACTGTCTGTAACCACCTGAAGGGGAGTCACAGCCAGGGGGGGTTGGTCTCTTCTCCCAGCCAGTCAGCAATAGGACAGGGGGGCTTGAGCTCTGCCAGGGGAAATTTAAGTTGGATATTAGAAAAAAATCCTTTGCAGAGAGAGTGCTCAGGCCTTGGAATGGCCTGCCCAGAGAGGGGGGGGATTCACCGTCCCTGGAGGTTTTTAAACTGAGATTGGCCGTGGCACTGAGTGCCCTGAGCTGGGAAAGGGACTGGAGTTGGACCAAGGGTTGGACTTGATGATCTTGGAGGGCTTTTCCAACCTGATTGATTCTATGATTCTATACCAGCTGAGTTTAACACCCCATAGCTGGGGATTTGTATAATAAGTCAATATGTAGCCAGAAAACTACTCAGAAATCCCAAATGAACAGCAACAAGAGTTAATTCCTGTTGTGTGAGCCTAAAATTGCCATTCCTCATTGCTGCAGCCTTTTGTAGTCCTGTACATTAGGAAAGAAACCAAAAGAAACCAAATTCCCTGAAAGCTGAGACAAAACTTCCACAAAGCTTTGCAGGCCAATGTTGAGCCAAGCAGAGAGGCCAGAGCCAACCCTGGGTGGCAGGATGGTCTCAGGTGGGGAATCACCTGCCCCTCTCTGCCCGTGCTCCTGCCAGAAATAGCACTTCCCACTGCTGCTTCCCAGTTTTGGATTGAGTAGGGAGTGTGCTGCTTCCTCTCCCAGGGCCAGGAAGCACACCCTGTACGCACCCTCAGAAGACCCCTAGGAATTGCAAAGAATCCATGGATCCTGCCTCCTGCAGAAGGCCAACCCCAGGCAGGTGCTGTTCTAGGTGTGGGGTTTTACCCCCTTGTTTTATATATGACAAAATAAGCAAAACCAAACCAGAATTCCCCACAGCCCCATCCCAAGAAAGCCCAAAGAGTGCTGGACAGGATAAACTCCCCCTGCTCTGTGCTGGGAGCAGCTCTGCCACAGATGTTGAACATATTCCTCTCCTTCACCTGTGAAGGTCTGTGGGTGGATTAAAAATGTAGGAGGAGGAGCAAAAGGGGATAGTTTTTTAAAAAAAGGGATATAAATGGGACAACTCTGGCAAATGTTAATGCAAATCTTACTGGACAGGCTGAGGTTTATGCCAGACCTGTCACAGAAACCCACAGTGGTTTGGGTTGGAAGGGACCTTAAAGATGATCCAGTGCCCCCCCTGCCATGGGCAGGGACACCTCCCACCAGCCCAGGGGGCTCCAAGCCCCGTCCAGCCTGGCCTGGGACACTCCCAGGGATCCCGGGGCAGCCACAGCTTCTCTGCCCAACCTGTGCCAGGGCCTGCCCACCCTCCCAGCCACCAATTCCTTCCCAATATCCCATCCAGATCTTCCTTTTTCCAGCTTAAAGCCATTCCCCCTTGTCCCGTCTCCCCACGCCCTTGTTCAAAGTCCCTCTCCACCCTTCTTGTAGCTCCCTGAGGCACTGGAAGGCCACAATGAGGTCACCCCAAATCCTCCTCTTTTGCAGGCTGAACAATCCCAAATCTGTCAGCCTTTCCTCGCAGGAGAGGTGCTCCTTCCCTGTCTGTTCCCCTCCCAAGGTGTGCCAGGACAGCTCATGTCTGAATCAGATGCCTGGCTCATCTTTGCTGCTGGACAAAGGTACCTTAAACGCCATTTCTGACTTTCAGGGCTGTTTCTCTTTCAGGAAGCAGAAAGATCCAGAGGGAATTGCACACCCCACCATCTCCCAGCTGAATTTTGGGAGAGGGACAGCAGTACCAGGCTCCTTTATAGCAGAGGGCACGGAGGCTTTCAGAATCCATTCACCCAACAGAGCCTTTGTAGATTTAAGACACTAAAACAGAATCATCTCTTACAAACAGCAGCATCACTATTTTTTGGGATATAAAGCACATCTGGATATAAAATAAATTTGCAAACACAAATTTACATGCTGATTTTACTTCCTAATTTCTCCTGCAGTGGCATTACATGAGAGCCATCACTTTGGACTTCCCAGCTGAACCTTGCAGGAGGATAAATATTGACTTTGTGGGTGCTTTCCAGATGGACAGTGCCACTCCTCGACCTCCAGAACACACACGGGGACAAAGCAGGAGGCAAAATTCCCAGCTGTCACTCCCTATCCCCACATTTACAGCCCTTCCAGTCCCCCTCACTGAAGGAACAGAACACAGAATACACAGAAGCAGCAGGATTTATATGAATTCCACGTTAAAACCCGAATCCCAGATCCACGACTGCACTCCTGACCACGGATATAATGCAAATAAGGCTTAAATGAATTTACTTTTCCTGGCAGTTGGTGAAATTTAGATAGTTTATCTCTTGCAGGGAAAATTGGGAGGAGGGGAACTTACCTTTCACTCACAGACTTCAAACAGTGTCTTACTTAAGGCCAATTAACTCAAGCAATAAGGGATTAACAGCTCATTACTGATATTAAGCCAACTCCTTTTATTCTCTAGCACACCAGGCTAAGGGTTTGTCTAAGCAAAGTGGCTTTGCAGGTCTCAGCAGCCACTAAAACACTTAATTCTTATTCCCAGCAATAATTATTAAGACAAAGACCTATGGCAATGAGGATAATGATAATAAAGCAAAGATCAATGCTTAGCTTAACATTTATTTAGGGGGGGGAAAAGGAACAAAAGAAGTCAGCCCTGTGCTTCCAAGCAGAGGTGGGTTATTCTCCTATGGAATTTTCTTGGCAGATAATCCTTTGAAAAATATTTGGCATCATTCTTTTAGAACTGAAAAGCTCGAGCTAGAAACAGACCCTGACCACAAAAGTACTATTTAGCAACTAATGCAGCACAAAAGATACAAACAAATACCACATGAGGGGAAAAAAATCTAAAAAAGCCCCAATTTTGACTCTGCTGGAGAAAAAAAACAAACCAGAAAAGAGCCTTTTCAGGTTACAACCATGTGCATTAGATGGGTTTGAAAAGCTGCTAGAAATAGGTCATTTTCCTGGGGTATAATACACATTTTTGAACATAGGATCATGAAAATCAAAGAAGGTCCATGAAGTGGTTGATATACTTAAATCTGAGCAGATGCCCAACAGCTTCACTGGCCAGGGTATAAAACAGGGGGGAAAATAGAAAATAAAAGAAAATATACCTTCAAATACATTAAGCTACAAACCAAGATGGATTTTAAAAGGGTTTGCTCACCAGAAGAGAGGGGAAATAAGTATAAACCAATTTTATTATATGAAATGCATAGACCATGACACAGAAAAAAATCCCTTAGTATTAAGGAAAACAAATTCAAGTAACATTAAAAGATTATGTATTTTATCAGCTGCAGGGGAATTTATTTATTCCTCAGAGATGAAAGAACCAGGAGATGTGACAACAGAAATATTTGAAAGAAACTTTGTGTGTCTCTTCTTTTCACTGACAAAATAAAATAATCCAGCTTTCCAGGCAGGGAGAGAACAGGCTTCTGCAGCAAAAGGCAATGCATTGCTTTGGGTATTTTTAATTAAAAACTAAAGAATTTAAGACTATCATTTAACCTTTACCAAAGAAAAGGACATTTTTAGCTGCTTTGTGACCATGAGGTAACACACAATAAATGTGTCTCTTCAGAAAGGCCAAACTGAGGCACCACCACTGGCATTTGAAAGGGGAAAAAACTGAGATTGCAGCTCTTTTATCAACCCCCCCCAACCCCAAGGCACAAATGCACGGACTCCTTTTCCTTATCCTGATTTAACTGATGGAATTTACGGAGGTGCAGGTGGAAAATGGACATTTAAGCAGCAAAATCTGCCTCCAGCAAAGCTGTGCAAGGATCACCCCTTTAAAATTTCAGTTCCTCCGAGATGAACTCGCAGCTACAGAATTAAAAGGAACAAGCCCTAAAGTTGCCTCGATAAAGAAAATAAGGCTGGGTGGTTTTGCTCTTGGTTGCTGTTATTGTTAAATAAAACAGGGACCAGAACTGAGAGAATGAATGAAAAAAAAAAACAAAAGCAGCTGTGTAATGAGAGAAGTTAAAGGAAAATTAATTAAAAAATAGGAGCTGGGAGATCCTTTTTCTGTTCTCCAATTAAGCTTTGCTTTGCACCTGTCCTGGATCAATTGTCACCTTCTTGGGGTGGGAGAGGGGTAAGAGATGATGCTCCTTTCTCATACTACTGGAATAAACCCCCACATTTCTTTACAATCTGAATTTTCAAGGTGATGAAAGAGTGACATTTCTAATGCAGTAGAAAAGTCAAAATCCCAGCCTGGAATTCTGCTGGAATAAACAGAAATGACATTTCAGTTGGGTTTTTAATGAGGAAAACCAGAAGTTCTGAATGTGCTGGTACATGAGAAAGGTTAAAGATAAAATATGGGTTGCAGTTATGCTGATTAAGTAAAGAGGAAATGTGCTGCCGTTTCACTGCAGATGATTTTCAGCTCTTATCCTCTCACACTTTATTTTGAGCCAAAATAAGGAGAGAAACTGTTGGATTATTTTTCTTCTTCATTTTTTCCTTCCTTTTCTCAATTTCGGCCCATTTCAGTGATGTCACCTGAAAGCAAGACACTTTTTTGGTGTCACTTCAAAATGAGAATCCTTTCCTACAGTTCAGTCTCCAGTTTGAAGCCCCAGTTTCACTTCAGTCACCTGATTTCAAGCCCTTGGCCAGTGACTTCCTCACTTCACTGGCTCAGCTGTCTTTGAAACACGAACCAAAACCACCCTGCTCCAACAATGAGCATCACTCCTTAACTAGAGGATTACAGTAAATTAGGCCTGATGATTTAACTGGCATCTTGAAGGCACATATTTAAATGTTAATATACATTCACTGACAATATAAAATAATCCAGCTTTCCAGGCAGGGAGAAGCAAAAGGCAATGCATTGCTTTGGTTGTTTTTAATTAAAAATTAAAGAATTTAAGACTACCATTTACATCTTTACCAAAGAAAAGGACATTTTTCATCTCGTCTCATTCCTGTTTGTCCCTAAATGTTTTTAAACCCGCCTTTGCTGGATCTCTGGGGAATTCTGCAGTGTGTCCCTCCAGCCCAGGAAGCTGCTCAGGCTGACACTGGGACAGATCCCACCTCCCCAAGTGCAGCCCTCTCCCTGCAGCAGCTGTGTGCATTTTCCATGGGCCAGCCTTCCCGAGCCAGACACCACGAAGGAATGTGCTCGAGAAAGCCAGAGGAAATCGTGGCAGGGGCTCTGCACAGCCTGGCTGCTTCCCTCTTCCCAAAACCATCCCCCAGCTCTGCTCTAGGAAGCACAACAGTGCACAGGGGAAGTTACTCATGGAATGGTCTGGGTTGGAAGGGCCCTTAAAGCCCATCTTGTTCCACCCCCTGCCATGGGCAGGGACACCCCCCACCAGCCCAGGGTGCTCCAAGCCCCATCCAGCCTGGCCTGGGACACTGCCAGGGAGGGGGAATTTCACATCATGCCTTGCTGGAGCAGAGCCACAGCGTGCCTGTCCTCCTCCTCCATCCCTGCAGGAGCTGCCTCCTGCCAGCACACTCAGTCCCTACTCCAGACTTCCCACTGCAGGATTTGCACAAACCTCCACACCCACGGGACGAGGGAACGGGCAAACTGGTGTTGCTGTGCCCTGAGCGGGCGGGTGGGTGGATGCTGAAGGGATGGCACATCATCCAACCTTCCCAAGATCTCCCTCCCCACCTCAGAAATCCCTTTGTCCCGTTGGATGCTCTGAGCCAAACTTAAAAACAGACTCTGGACAGGAACTGTTTGGCAAAGTTCAAAAGGCACTGTGTTAATCCAAAAGTTAGTCCTGCCTCCTCAAAATTAACCAAGGAGCAGAGGATCAGAGCTCAAACAGTGCCTGAAATTTAATCTCAGACATGCCTGACAAACCAAAATGGTTTTATCAGAAACTGCTTAGCCTGGGACTGTCTGGAGCCTGGGCTGGGAATACCTGCAAGGGACACATGGAATACTCTCCCTTTCCTCACTGCACACCAAATGCTTCAAACTTTCAGCTGCTGCTGCTTTTTCCAGCCCCTCATAAATAAAACACAAATAGCTGAAGCTGTTCATCACTAGAGAGCGAGGAGCACTCACCAGGCAATGCTTGCTACCCAGGTTTGACTACCTCAGTTTGATCAAGACAAAATATATCTATAAAAGATGTGTATAAAACCCCCCCCACCTTTATTCTTTCTACAGATCTCTGTGCCTGTGCAAGGCTTTCCCACTTACCTTCCTTTGGGAGCAATGAGTAAATCTCCCAAACACCTCTGGGAGTCTGATGGTTGTAATTCAGCTCTGATCACACATTAAACAGCAAGTTAAGGCAAATTAAGACAATTCTGTATTGCTTCAATAGGGATGGTCAGCACAGAATCACCCACACAGCTGAGAACAGAACACAAGAACAGCTTTTTGGGGTCGACCATCCCATCAAATGGAAGAAGAAATGATGCCTTTAATGCTGCAAAGAACAAAGCTACTCAAAAAATCCCTTCAGAAATGATTTGTTATCAATGTCCCCCTGCAATGACCACCTCTCTACAAGGAGCAACAGCACCTGCCTCTCTGGGATGTCTCAAAAGCCACATTTCAACAGGCTACAAATACAGCTTTTCACACTAAGCTGAAAATATTGTTCATTCAGCATTTTCAGTCATTCTTTCTCCAGCCAAATCTTCCTCATCTCTATGAAAACATGAACCTCCTAGACACTACATTCATGCAGAAGACACAGAAATAGACTTGGGAGTCGAGTGATTCTGACATGCCAAGATATCAAAGCTGGCATTACAGATGCCACTTCGAAGGATCAGTAAATGCAGCAGTTCTGGCCACCGGGACTGGGATGCTCTGAGGGTATCCCTGACTGCATTTGGATAATCTTTTCAACCATCTGCAGGAGCAGAGAAGTCAGTATGAACACACAGAGCAACACACGGGACAACAGACTAGGGAAAAATGCTGGAAGAAGCAAAGGCTTTGGAGCAAAAGCCTCAGGTCTTATTCTCCCTCTGTTGCACAAAACGTCAGATTTTTTCCTGCCTGTTCCCAGTGTCTGCTCAAACTGTATCTTAGTGTCACTCAGTCTCAAAAGTGAGCAGTTTTGAGAGGTCTGTTTGAGATGTTCACCCACCAGACCCGTAACTCAAGTGACTCTTGGCACAGCAGAGAGGAATGTGCCAGCCTGTGTCCTGATCCCTGACTCAGAGATAAGATGTTGAACCTTTCCCTAAAGCTCCTCCACCATTTCAATGTCCTGCCCAGAGAAGCTGTGGCTGCCCCTGGATCCCTGGCAGTGTCCCAGGCCAGGCTGGACGGGGCTTGGAGCCCCCTGGGCTGGTGGGAGGTGTCCCTGCCCATAGCAGGGGGGTGAAACAAGATGATCTTCCAAGTCCTTCCCAACCCAAACCATTCTACGATTCTGTGCAGGCAAGTCCCCCCTTGGATCCCTTTCCCTGGGCTTGGACAGGGGCAGGATGGCAACACCACCCCCAAAGCAAACTGAGCCCTGAGCTCCCCTCCCAAACGAAGGAGAAGCCTGGAAACAATTCCTTTGCTCACCTTCCCATGTGCTCTTCTCACCAAAGAGCTCCAGAGACATGGTCAAGCTGCAGCTTCTCAGCAGTGTTTTCCATCCATCCAAGAAGGTGAGTTTTGGCCCTTGCAGACACTGTCCACTGTGCTGGATGAAATTAATTCCTCTAACATTTCAGTGAAGAAATTTAGAAAGCTGAAGAGCAGAACAGAAATCTCTCTGTTCTAAATTTCATCCAAAACATCTAAGAAGGAAGAGTTTATCCAGCCTCTGTATGCAGCTTTTTACTGGACATCCAGAATGCACTCAGGAACCCAAAATTGCCATAATCCACAAATCCAAGGCTGCTGCATCTGCTAAACATTGCTGAGTGTTCTTACTGTAGGAATCCTTCAGAAACTGGGAAAGAACTATTCTCATTTGTTTAAAACATTTAAAATCCAAAATTCTAACAAATGGCAAAGTGTGAGAAAGAATCCCAGAATTATTTGGGTTGGAAAAGACCTTAAAGATCATTCCAGCCCACCCCCTGCCATGGGCAGGGACACCTCCCACTGTCCCAGGTTGCTCCAAGCCCCATCCAACCTGGCCTGGGACACTCCCAGGGATCCAGGGGCAGCCACAGCTTCTCTGCCCAACCTGGGCCAGGGCCTGCCCACCCTCCAGCCAGCAATTCCTCTGCAATATCTAACCTAACTTTCCCTTTTTCAGTTTGAACCTGTTACTCCTTGTCCTCTCGCTGCAGTTCCTGATGAAGTGAAACATGAGTGACAGGAGGCAACATTTAGAGCCAAACAGCTTCAAATGTTCCAGTCAAAGACCAAATTCTTATTAAGAAAAAATACTGCAACCATTACAAATGGGAAAGCAAGGCTTCCACATTCAGCTCCTGAATATCCCAACAGAGAATGCCAATAAGCCACTGAGCATCTTAGTTCTCAAAATACACATCCTACTGCCTTAATCCTAAAAGAAAAGTGTGTCATTTCCCAGAAGAGGAACTCCACAGGACCAAGAAGAAACTCAACAGTGCTGGTTCCATGCCATTCCAAACACCCTCCTCATGGAAAAAAGAGCACACAGAGTTCAGGCATGGCACCAGCACACACTGCTCACCAGAAGGCTTCGATGTGCAGAGGAGGAGTGGGATCCCCCAATGTGGCAGATGGTTTATGGTCATTTATATGTGGCAGGGAGAAACATCCACCAGGGACAGAAGTGCTGAGTCAGGGCTGGCCAATCCAATTGGCTGGCAGCTGCTAAAACATATTTGTACAAAGCTGGGAAGATGTGATTAAAAACTGTCACAGCCATAACCTCTCTGGTATCAAAAAAAAAAAAAAAAAGCTTTAATATTCCATTCTTAACCCCTGATTTAAATAGCAAAACACTTTGACTGATCTGTGAAATTAGAATGACATTAAGAATTATTTTCTAAATATCAAGTACAGCCTCCTAACAGCCTTTGGCTGCACCAGGAATTACACTCCAGAGCTCTGAGAATAAGGCAGTGACCACACAAGCAGGGCCAAAACTTGACTCAAACTGAACACAGCCCCACTTTTACAGCAGCCTTTAACAAAAAAACCCAGCAACAAAACAAAGTAAGTTTCTTGTTTGTTTGTTTTAAATTGCATTTGAGCAAAAGAGTCTGTGCGTGCCACAACCCAATTTCACTGCTCACTGTTTTTCTGCAGCAGGGATCTGTGACAAACCAGGGCAGGTTTCTTCTAAGTGCAGGAGATTAAATAAGAATAATAATAATCCCAAGAGAAGAGAGACTGAGCAGGTGACTGTAGAAGGAATGAAACGTTCATGATATTCAACCAAAACTCACCTCTTGCTTACAGGCAGTTCCTGCCACGAATTTGGTGCATTCCTCGTGCCCTGTGCTTACTTTTTAAGAAAGGCATTGGAAAAGCCCAAACAAGCCAGCCTTAGAATTGCTGCCCAGGGTCATGTTTGCTGCCTGTTCTGGGGGGGGGGACAGACACGCAGCTATTCATGCCGGGGTGCTGGGCTGAGCACATCCCGGGCTGCCAAACAAGAGCCCTCAGCAAGGCACTCCCATCAACCATCAACCAGCCTTTTGTGCCCCTTCTGCAGAATCAAGCATTAGTTACCACTCTGTTTGGGGCTCTTGCATTCAAAACCACAAAAAGCCAAGCCCTGTGAGCAGTCTGGGTTGGAAGGGACCTTAAATCCCATCTCTTTCCAACCCCCTGCCATGGGCAGATCAGGTTGCTCCAAGCCCCGTCCGTCCTGGCCTGGGATATTTCCACCAAACCTGTTCAGAGCCATTGAAAAACACTCAAATAAAAAGTCTATGGAGGAAATCTCAGTAAGAACCAGCTCCAGTAAAAGATCCCCCTAATACAGCTTATTTTCCAGCTCCCTTCAGGACACCAAATTCCACAACTACGTTCAGCCTTGATGTTCTGATGCAACCCAATTCCACAAGCTAAACCAAAACAGGCCAGCCTTAAGCTATTCCAGGTACTTCCAGAAAATATTGTGGACTGCAGGAACATGCACTGGTACAGCTCAGGATGTGACCTTGTTATCAAAGCAGCCTCACACAAATTAAGGCCACAAAGCCCTACTGAAAAGCTGCAGGTTCACTGGCAGGTCATGTTGGTGTGAAAACCCATCCTGGGCAACACCCAACCACGCTGTGGGAGTTTACCTGGGATGGGATGGACCAGCCACTTCCTAGTGCTGGAGATTAAATTCCATTTACAGTTTCCAGCCTCTTTTCTAGTTTTCTGCTCTAAGACAACAGTCAAGTGGCTGTTTCTGCGTTAGCCACACACACAAAACATCCATGAAACAGATGCATGAGCAAGTTTATGTCACTTTTAAATACTGCTTTGGGATTTTCATGGTTGTGACTAAAGTGGGCAAACAGAAAAGCCAGATTAAATCTGAGACAGAGTGGGGACAAAAAATTGCTGTCAGCATATTCTCAAGTTCCAGTGAGTTCCTAATATTCTTTATTAGAACCTCTTTCCAAAGCCAGTGATTTAAGAGAGCTTGATGTGATGTTTTGAGAGATGAAATTATTCCAGTGGATCAGAATTGGCTTAATAGTATCCTCTATTAAAAAGGAAAAAAGCTTTCCCACCACACATAACTAACACATTAGGATTGTAATGGAAATTACTTCCAAGACTGCTAGACCCAAACCTGGATCTATTTACACATGCTGTGAATAGACAAGAAAAGAGCTTATTTACAGACAGTTTCTCCCCCAGCCTGAAATGCATTTTGGGGGGAAAAAAATAAATATTAAAACAACATCAACAATCCAGCACTTACCAGCAATCCTACAATCAACCATTGTGTGCCTTGTGACAGACAAGAGAAATAAAACCCACAAGCACTAAGAAAACACAGCTCAGTTTTAAGCTTTCATGGCAGCAATGAAAAGCAAAGTGGGCAGGAAAATTTCAGAAAAGCCTTAAATATTCTTCTGTAACTTAATAGTGAAGAGAAATATTTGCTTAACCTCCTCCTTCACCATCCAAAAAAGAGCCAGTTACTCTAAAAGCTACCAAATGCCCCAAGAAGAATTTGAAGCATGAACCATCACCACCAAAAAGCATCTGGGGAAGAGGCAGATGTCCCACAGTCAGAGCCTGCCTGGCTTAGACATCCCAAAAACAACTGTGCTGGAGACACTGGTGACTCATTATTAGCAAAGGAGCAGAGAAACCACTTGAAGAAGCAAGGGGAAAATTCCATGTTAATTTAAGAGCACTCTCTAGCAAACCTTCCCCGAGCTCTGCAGCATAAAAACAGTTGGATATTCACTAATAAATGCATTTTATAAACACCACTGACAGTCCTCTGCAAGCACAAAATGTGCCAATTGCACCGAGACTTACCAGGGACTAAGGAAAATAAAAGTACAATGTTTACACATCAAGTCCTTTCAAGAAAGAAAAGGTTTACCTTCCTTTTAAAATTATCATAACATCAATGAGTTTAAAAAATAAGTTTGCTGTGCATATTTGCCATCAGAGGCAGTGCCATCTGATTCAGTATTCCCTTGATACAGTTCCTCCCTGTTGCAGGGCTTTACAAAAACAACGAGCAAACCAATGACCTAGAAACAAATGTGGCCTCTCAAACTACTTTAAACTCATTAACTTTATACTTGTTTCAGACTCTAACATCGTTTAAAGCGGATGCCAAAAGCTCGGACTGAAACTCGCCCGGCTGCACTGGGAGAAGGTTTGGGTTTATTCCTTATCTGAGACCGTTTCAGGAGTAAAAGGCACATTTTTCACAACCCAAAGAATGCAGGGAGGGGGGGAGAGGGTTTGGGTTTTGTTTTTTTTTTTTGTTTAAAGGGGATGTGTTTACAAGGCACAGAGCAGAGCCATGAATCCAAACCAGCTCCGGAAGCGGAAGCTGGATGACATGTCAGCACAGCTCTCCACTAATTACCAGGATAATGAGAAGCAGAATATTTCTTTTTCCACTAAGAGATGACACAAAAATACTTCCCTGCAACACAACTAGTTGTTTCTTGCCGTGCTGACTGGTTATTTCTTGTCGTGCTGCCCTGTGCTACGCAGGCAACACACGAACAAAGCAGCTCAAGGTACGCCGAGTTCCAGGTTTACCTCGACAGCTGAAATGTTCTTTGGAAAGGATTTAGTGCTGGAATTCCTAGGGAAGAAGCTGGCTGATCTGTGCACAGCACCGTAGGAGAAAAAAACAAAATAAAAGAGGAAGGTAAATATGCACCGTGAAAACTTTTAAAAATAACTCCCCGAGGTCATAAGTAACCATTTCAAAGGGGTGGTGGGAACAGGATCCATCCCGAACACTCCACTTTGAGCATTAGCAAAGAGCCCTCCCCCAGCAGGAGCAATTACCGCTGCCTTTCATGTGGCACGGGACACACCTTGCCTTGCACGCTCGGCTGTGGCAGGTCTATTTTAAACGCACTCAGCAGCACTACAAAGGAAAACATCCCACAGACTCCCTTCCCGTGCAGCGAACACACACACTGCCCAACGCGGGCTGCAAAGGGGCTTTCGTTAAAAGCGCCCCAATCCTAAAAGCTGCTGAGCATCCCCGACGTGTGAGCAGCATCCCCGATGTGTAAGGAGCATCCCCGATATCTGAGGAGCATCCCCGACGTATGAGGAGCAACCCCGATGTGTGAGGAGCATCCCCGATGGATGAGCAGCATCCCCGACGTGTGAGCAGCATCCACGATGTGTAAGGAGCATCCCCGATATCTGAGGAGCATCCCCGACGTGTGAGGAGCATCCTCGATGTGTGAGGAGCATCCCCGATATCTGAGGAGCATCTGAGGAGCATCCCTGATATGTGAGAAGCATCACCGATGTGTGAGGAGCATCCCCGACGTGTGAGGAGCATCCCCGACGGACGGGGAAGGAACACAGCGGTCCCTACACCTCCTGTCCCCCGTGGTTCTGGCGATACAGAATCACGGGATCGCCGACTGGTTTGGGCTGGGAGGGACCTTGAAGCTCACCCAGCTGCACCCCCCTGTCCGGACAGGGACACCTCTGGTGTGCCCCACTCCAAGAGCACCTACTTGATGCGCTGCACCAACTCTGCCTTCGCGCTGGAACTCCGCTCCAGCTCCTGAGGAGCTTTAATCTGCTTCTGCCTTTCGCAGAAGGCTATTATTAACCTCGGGGATAAACTCGCACTCAGTTAATCAGCTGCTTTCAGTGGGTGCGTTCCGGGAAGCAGGTACAGCCCGCACAGACACCGAGGGGAGGGTCACCCCCAACACCCACCGACCCCAGCACGGTTTGGGGNCCAATTGCACCGAGACTTACCAGGGACTAAGGAAAATAAAAGTACAATGTTTACACATCAAGTCCTTTCAAGAAAGAAAAGGTTTACCTTCCTTTTAAAATTATCATAACATCAATGAGTTTAAAAAATAAGTTTGCTGTGCATATTTGCCATCAGAGGCAGTGCCATCTGATTCAGTATTCCCTTGATACAGTTCCTCCCTGTTGCAGGGCTTTACAAAAACAACGAGCAAACCAATGACCTAGAAACAAATGTGGCCTCTCAAACTACTTTAAACTCATTAACTTTATACTTGTTTCAGACTCTAACATCGTTTAAAGCGGATGCCAAAAGCTCGGACTGAAACTCGCCCGGCTGCACTGGGAGAAGGTTTGGGTTTATTCCTTATCTGAGACCGTTTCAGGAGTAAAAGGCACATTTTTCACAACCCAAAGAATGCAGGGAGGGGGGGAGAGGGTTTGGGTTTTGTTTTTTTTTTTTNTGCAGGGAGGGGGGGAGAGGGTTTGGTTTTTTTTTTTTTTTTTTGTTTAAAGGGGATGTGTTTACAAGGCACAGAGCAGAGCCATGAATCCAAACCAGCTCCGGAAGCGGAAGCTGGATGACATGTCAGCACAGCTCTCCACTAATTACCAGGATAATGAGAAGCAGAATATTTCTTTTTCCACTAAGAGATGACACAAAAATACTTCCCTGCAACACAACTAGTTGTTTCTTGCCGTGCTGCCTGGTTATTTCTTGTCGTGCTGCCCTGTGCTACGCAGGCAACACACGAACAAAGCAGCTCAAGGTACGCCGAGTTCCAGGTTTACCTCGACAGCTGAAATGTTCTTTGGAAAGGATTTAGTGCTGGAATTCCTAGGGAAGAAGCTGGCTGATCTGTGCACAGCACCGTAGGAGAAAAAAACAAAATAAAAGAGGAAGGTAAATATGCACCGTGAAAACTTTTAAAAATAACTCCCCGAGGTCATAAGTAACCATTTCAAAGGGGTGGTGGGAACAGGATCCATCCCGAACACTCCACTTTGAGCATTAGCAAAGAGCCCTCCCCCAGCAGGAGCAATTACCGCTGCCTTTCATGTGGCACAGGACACACCTTGCCTTGCACGCTCGGCTGTGGCAGGTCTATTTTAAACGCACTCAGCAGCACTACAAAGGAAAACATCCCACAGCCTCCCTTCCCGTGCAGCGAACACACACACTGCCCAACGCGGGCTGCAAAGGGGCTTTCGTTAAAAGCGCCCCAATCCTAAAAGCTGCTGAGCATCCCCGACGTGTGAGCAGCATCCCCGATGTGTGAGGAGCATCCCCGATATCTGAGGAGCATCCCCGACGTATGAGGAGCAACCCCGATGTGTGAGGAGCATCCCCGATGGATGAGCAGCATCCCCGACGTGTGAGCAGCATCCACGATGTGTAAGGAGCATCCCCGATATCTGAGGAGCATCCCCGACGTGTGAGGAGCATCCTCGATGTGTGAGGAGCATCCCCGATATCTGAGGAGCATCTGAGGAGCATCCCTGATATGTGAGAAGCATCCCCGATGTGTGAGGAGCATCCCCGACGTGTGAGGAGCATCCCCGACGGACGGGGAAGGAACACAGCAGTCCCTACACCTCCTGTCCCCCGTGGTTCTGGCGATACAGAATCACGGGATCGCCGACTGGTTTGGGCTGGGAGGGACCTTGAAGCTCACCCAGCTGCACCCCCCTGTCCGGACAGGGACACCTCTGGTGTGCCCCACTCCAAGAGCACCTACTTGATGCGCTGCACCAACTCTGCCTTCGCGCTGGAACTCCGCTCCAGCTCCTGAGGAGCTTTAATCTGCTTCTGCCTTTCGCAGAAGGCTATTATTAACCTCGGGGATAAACTCGCACTCAGTTAATCAGCTGCTTTCAGTGGGTGCGTTCCGGGAAGCAGGTACAGCCCGCACAGACACCGAGGGGAGGGTCACCCCCAACACCCACCGACCCCAGCACGGTTTGGGGTGGCAGGGATCGCAANGGGGCGGGCAGGAAGCGCCGGCCCGGCCGGGCAACCACCGCGGAGGGGAGGGGAGAGCAGGGGAGAGAAGGGGAGGGCAGGCAGAGCAGGGGAGGGGAAGGGAGGCACAGGAGGGGAGGGGAAGGGACGGCGGTGCTGCTGCCGCTGCTGCGGCCCGTGCGGCCGGGCCGGGCCGGTCGTACCTGCGCGCCGCGGCCCTTTG
>VXBX01007121.1:183734-207485 GCA_013400415.1 Scytalopus superciliaris
CCCCCCAGCCAGGGGCAGGGATCCTCCTCACCCCAGCCGGCCCCAGCCAGGGGCAGGGATCCTGCTCACCCCACCCCTCCTCAGCCAGGGGTAGGATTCCCCTCACTGCCACCCACCTTCATCCAGGAGCAGGATTTCCTTCACCCCCATCTCACCTCATCCAGGGGTCCCCCTCACCCCACCCCACCTCATCTAGGAGCAGAGATCCCACTCACCCCCACAGCACCCCAGCCAGGGGCAGGATTCCCCTCACTCCCACCCCACCTCATCCAGGAGCAGGATTTTCCTCACCCCACCTCATCCAGGAGCAGGAATCCTGCTCACCCCACCTTAGCCAGAGCCACTGCCCTTCCCGGTCAGCTCACTCCCTTTTTTCCCCATTTCTGGAAGCTGTAGGGCTTTGTTGTCGTGTCACACCTTGTAGAGAGGGGCCATTTTAAACCCATCCCCTCCCAACCCTCCCCGAGACCGAGGGATTCGGGAGCAGCAGTGCCAGGGAGCCAAGCGGGGTGACGGGCAGGAGGAAGTTCTGAGGCGTCTTCCTGCAAGGCTTCAGTTCCCTCTGGAGCCGCCTGGATCCCGCAGCAGCTCCTGCTTCCCTCTGGAGCCAGAGCCGGTCCCACAGGTGGGCTGCACCCCGCACGGGGCTCCCCCACCTTCCACTCACACGCTGTTCTGTGGGAAATCAGGTTTTATCCAGCCATTTTCCGTTATTTGAGGCTGCTGGGGAGAGTAATTCGGCGTTTCCTCCGGAATCATATTCCATGTGAGCTCAGCCACCGGTGCTCCAGGTATCCCGGCTCCTCAGGCAGAGCGGGTGAGCTGAGCTGTGCTGTTTAGATACACAAATTACATCCTAATTTGCGTAGATGAGTGTAGGATTTCCCATGGTAATGATTAACAGTTCAGGGACAAGCTCGAGGAAGTGTTGGGATAACGGAGCGTGTGATCCGAGCCGGCGGAGCGGCTGGTGGGTTTTGGGGGAGAGAGAGTGGGGTGGAAAACGAGCAAAGCTCAGTTGGTGCCGTGTTTGAGTGTGACTTAACGAAGGTCCTTAGATCCTTGTGTAAAACCGGGGGGGGGAAACTTGCCAGGGAACGCGCTGCCGTTCTCAGCTTTGTCTCACAGAGCGTGCGACAGACGTGGCAGCCCCGTGTGTGTTGGGAATTGCACACACGTACCCGCCCTGGTGCTTTCCCTTCGGGTCCTCAGAGCAGGGGAAGGGAATGCAAATGATGCCCAAACGGATGTCAGTGGAGGAAACATCATCTTGGGAAGTACAGCCCCGGTCCAGCAAGACAATCAGGCACGTCCCTCAGCCTGTGCTGCTGAGCCCTGCTCCCGTGAAATGTGATGTGTCACTGGGTTGATGAACTCTCCCTTGGATTCTCTGCAAGAATCTGGAAGCATCCACGGATCCAAGTTGGATCTCTGTGGGAACAGCCACCTTCTCCACAGCTCAGAATCATACCCTACATCCCACAAACACTTACCTGTTCCTAGAGGATTTCCTGATTGGTTGACATTGCAAGTAAGAAATTAAGAGAGCAAAATTCTTCTATTTTTTACGTGTGTGTGTGGGGGAAACCTCCTTTAATAAATTTAATTATTCTATTTATACAACAAAACCTCGCTGCGCTGAACGCTCTGTTTACATCCAGTGACTGCAGCATTGTCCAGTGACATCAGTCCGTGGGGTGACTATTCCACTGCTACATTTTTCAGCTGCTGAAGGAGGAGGCTCAGGCTTTTCCTGAAACTAAGGCAGAGAGGAGAAAGTCCTTGCTTTGTTCTAAAAATGGGCTTATGGGTCATTAAAAATATTAACGCTATTTTGAAACGGATCAAACTTTGTCCCAGTTACTCAGGCCTGGAAACAGGCAGCTGCTCGGTGTAACCCTCCTTTGTTTCATAAAAATAACTGCCTTTTTTTCAAAGCTCACAGAGCAGATTGGGGTGAGTGAGTGTAGGGCACCCAGAAGGTGTTGCTGGGTCGCTGGCGCATCCCTGGGAGCTCGTGTGATGCATCCAGAGCAGGGTTTAGCCTTGGGCTAGAGGTCAGTATGAGGCTGTGCCTCATTTAAAGCTCTTCCTGAACATGCTAAGTGGTGCATAGACCTCAAAAAAGCTGTGAGTGGAATGGTTGAGGCAGCTGAAGATGATAAAAAAAATTGACAAATGGTTTCTTGCTGTAAGCAGGGGACCCTGCTTTTCCCAAAATAAGGATTGTTAGTCCGAATCCTGCTTGACACGGTGAAGTCCAGCCAGCTCAGGGGAGGTTTGTAGTAGATTACACTGATTTTTCCCTGGAATAGTGCTTGGCAGTTGCAGATGCTCAACAGCCTGCTCCCCCCAGTCCAGTAAAACCATTAGAGATCCCCTCTCCCAGCTGCTCCTTTAAACAACACAGACTGAAACAAATTGTGTGAAATCTCATGTTTCCCAGCACAGCCCGAGTTGCAACTGGAATGACCCACCCCATCAAGAATTCAGTTTTAAAGCTGTAAAAGGGATTTCAGAGATTATAGATGGTTCTTTGTGAGGGTTTTCTAGCTGGGTAGGAGATTTATGAGAGCTCCTAAAGGGAGCCAGGAAGGGCCAAGGAACTGTCCCCAGCACAGGCCAGGCCGAGATCATCACTCTTAGGCTACACAGCAGTGGGTTAAACTGGGAAGAAAAGGATGGCTTTGATAGGTTCTTTGTCCTTTCTGTTTGTTATTTGATTTCTGACCTTTTATGGTGGATTTTCAGATTCCACTCTGTGGCATTTGTGACTCTCAGTGCTGGGAACCTGACAAGGAAAAGCTGAAGTGTTTCAGGCAGAGGGGCCTTTACACAAAAAGCCCGAAATATTCACAACCAAATGTGTGGCTTGTAAATGAGGCAAAAAAATGAGGTGCTGGGACTTGAAAGAAGAGACAAGACAACATTGCAAGGGAAATAGGATCATAGAATCAGAGAATCCTGGAATGCTTTGGGTTGGAAGGGACATTAAAGATGATCCAGTCCCCCCCTGCCATGGGCAGGGACACCTCCCACCAGCCCAGGGGGCTCCAAGCCCCGTCCAGCCTGGCCTGGGACACTCCCAGGGATCCAGGGGCAGCCACAGCTTCTCTGCCCAACCTGTGCCAGGGCCTGCCCACCCTCCCAGCCAGCAATTCCTTCCCAATATCCCATCCAACCCTTTCCTCTGTCAGTGGGAAGCCCTTCCTTGTTGTCCTGTCCCTCCATCCCTTGTCCAAAGTTTCTCTCCCATGATTTTTGTGCAGGCAGCAGCATTGCACAGGGAATTGGAATAGCATGTTGGGATCCATCACAAGAAGAGCAGAAGCAAGAGCAGCCTGCCTTTCCCTTTTAGTGGAAATACCAGGATACCCTGAGCCTTCTTTGGAGCACTGACACAGTGCCCTCATCACACCTCATGTTGTGTCTGTACCAGGAGAGGCTCTGGCCTTGGCTTCCTGATGGGCTAATGGAAGTGGGAAGCAGCATGTGGAGTTGGTTGTGTCCTGCTGCATTTTCCCTGCTAAGCCCATGGATGAGAAACAGCACATGGAAATATTGTTTAGGGCCTGGGTGATGTTCAGAGGCAGCAGGATTTATAGTACCTGCCCTAGATCACTGACTGGAACCTTGTCCAGTGGGGCAGGGAGTCTGGGACAGGTGTTGTCATGCTCTGGAAGGCAGAAGGGGTCCCATGGATCATTTCTGGAAGTCTCTTCAGTCCAGAGAGACCCCAGCTCCTTTGCTCCTGCCAGAAATGCTCCCATTTGCCATCAGGTGAAGGAAGGTGAGGTGTTACAGCAGGAAAGTAACTGAACATGAATTTCCCCATTGGGATGGAGGCTCTGGAGAAGGGGTTGAACTCTGCCAAGCCCACAAAATGTATTTAAAACTCCCTATATACCTAAACATTTCCTCCAGAGTTGAAATTGCTTTTCGTGCTATATCCTAGGATTTTGTGGCATGTTTACCAAACTGAGTTTTCAGGCTGTTTTAACAACAAAAGGGTAAAAGTAATTTCGTGTCAGAAATGACTAAATCCAGTACTGGTGGTGGAGGTGAAGGGAGGCTGTTGCTGACAAACAGAGCAGATGAAGGATCAAGCAGAAGATGTGTGCTGGGGGTAAGGCTGGAGTTTTGGAGATGTATTCCTGGAAGTGTTCCAGGCCAGGTTGGATGGGTCTTAGAGCAGCCTGGTCTAGTGGAGGGTGTCCCTGCCCATTATAGGGGTTTGGAACAAGATGATCTCTGATCTGCTTCATTCCCAAGGTTGCTGTGTGCCTGTGTCTCCACAGCATGCTGTTAAGGAACTCAGCCTGAGAATTTCACAGCAGTAGGAATTGCTGTTGTTTCAGAGCCAGCTGAGCACTGGAGCATCATATGAGTGGTAGTAGGTGTCGTCTTTAAAAAGCTTCACATTGGACTTTGGCATTTGAGATGTTGTAACAGACAGGTTTGGTGACTGGTAATCATCCAGGCTCTTGTTTCTGTCAGCAGTCTGTGATGGGGGAAGGTCCTGAACCACTCATGCTATCAGCAGAGTCATTCATCTCCTTGTTCCCTCTGCCAAAGGGAGAAGGGGCTGAGCTGGCCAGTTGGAGCTGCCAGCTGGGTGACTCAGGGCTGGCAGGCAGGAGGTGCACTCCACATCGTACCACTGCTCCAAAAAAAGCAAAGGATGAGAGGGATGAGTACCAAGCCTGGCAGCAGCAGCCACTCTGTTCAGCTCCCTGCTCCGAGAATCCTGGGGTGCAAAGAAATGGAATGCTCTCCAGGAGAATGTGGGAGTGCAGGTTGGATTGGGCACGGGTGTTAACACTGCTGTGCTGTTGGGGTGTAAGAGTTTGCCCTGACTTTGGAGAGGACAGCTTGGGCTCTCAAAGGCACACTACCAGGAGTGGCCTCTGACAGGATCACAGAATCAATTATGGTGGGAAATACCTCTGAGATCGTGGAGTCCAACCTGTGACCAATCCCTACCTTGTGAACTAGACCAGAGTGCCATATCCAGCCCTTCCTTAAACACCTCCAGGGACAGTGACTCCACCAACTCCCTGGGCAGCCCTTTCCAATTTATTTGCCACTTCTGTTCGTTGAAGGACAGGGCTCCTTTTTTCCATGAGTTTTCTTCACCTGTTTCTGAGCAATGCCCTGCAGCTCCGAGGGTGCAGATCTTCACCACGGCCTCTGTCACTGACCCATCATTTCCACAGGTTCATGGCAGTCCAGTCTGGGGATGTGGAAGTGATTTCCTACTTGAGCACTAAGTTGTGGCTTTGCCTTCCCATTCCCTGCTGCATTTCCCAGGGCACCAGCCCCAGGTGTAAGGGCACAGCGTGGCAAGGCTGAGGCCTGGCAGAGGTGCTGGTGTCACTTCAGGTCTGGGATCCTCTGACTCTGCGAGGATGTCACAGATCCCAGCAGAGGTGTGAGCAGAGTGGAGAGTGAGTTGTGTGGCTGTGTGGCCAGCAGTGACCTGGATGCAGGAGGTGCATGGAGAGAGACTATTTACAATTGCCTGGAGGGACAGGACAAAGGGGAATGGCTTCAAACTGACAGAGGTCAGGGTTAGATGGGATAGTGCGAAGGAATTGGTGGCTGGGAGGGTGGGCAGGCCCTGGCGCAGGTTGGGCAGAGAAGCTGTGGCTGCCCCTGGATCCCTGGCAGTGTCCCAGGACAGATTGGATGGGGCTTGGAGCCCCCTGGGCTGGTGGGAGGTGTCCCTGCCCATGGCAGGGGTGGGATGAGATAGTCTTTAATGTCCCTTCCAACCCAAACGACTCCATGATTATGTTATGGAAGGGAGTGGTGAATTTGTTGTGTGTGGTTAAACCCAGCTCGGAGCCTTTCTGACCTGCTGGCCAGGAGCCCTTGGGGAGCACTGTGCAGGCAGGCCTGCAGAGCACTGATGGTGTGAGAGAGGGCTTTGCCCAGCCATGGCTCCTGCTTCCTCCTCCCCAAGACACTCTCCCAGGAGCACCTCAGTCTAGACACCTTACGGCAGCCCCGTGCTGAGGGAATTTGCCAACTCATGGCCAGGCCAGGCTCAGCACCTGGGGATGCAGCCGTGCCCCGCGTGCATCCTTTGTGCAGCACCAGTACAGGTTATTGCTGCACAAGTCCCCTCTGCCCTGGCAGCGTGTATGCATTGCTTCCCTGCTTTATTTCCCGTTCTTCCCTCGTGAGCTGGATTGGATGCAGAGCCCTGCGCCAGCCTGTCTGGGAGAGGAGGAGAGGATTCCTGGTGCATGCTCAGAGCGCTGCCGCCTCTGCCGGCCTCCTCAGGGCCCTGCTGATCATCCCTGCCTGTCATGTGGCACATGAATGCAGCACGAACAGAGGGAGCAGCACTCCTGTCCCAGCACAGCCACACTGAAGGGGCTCAGTGCAAGGGAGACAGCGCCTTGGAGAGGGATGGGTGTCTTTGCCAGAGTCGCTGTGGAGGGCAGATAAGCTCCCTGGAAGCTGAAGGTCTCTGGAGAGGGATGGAGGCTGACTGTGAGCTCTGTTCAGGGCTTGGCTCGTGGTGGGGTTGGTGGCACTGTGATATGTCAGTGGTGTAACAGGCAGCTGCAGAAAGGACCCACAGGGATATCACTACTGATCGAGCTAATCCCCGGAGAGCTGCTGATAAGCAGCCTGACACAGTCAGTACAGGGATACTCTATTCCAAGGAAATAGCAAGTTAAAGATTCCCATCAGACCTCTGTTTTCTCTCCGTGGTATATTGTGTTTTTCAGTGCAGTACCTTGTTTGAATACCCTCAGGGTACAGCACTGCATGGCACCTGTGTGTCTCTGTTTGACATCTGAGCTGGGGGTGTTCAGCCTGGAGAAGAGAAGGCTCCTGGGAGACCTCACCGAGGCCTTCCAGTAATTAGAGGTGGCTTATTAAAAAGAGGGAGAGTGACTTTTTACATGAACAGATAGTGATAGGACAAGGAGGAATGAATTTAAACTAAAAGAGGAAAGATTTTATTGGATATGAGGAAGGAATTCCTGGCTGGGAGGGTGGGCAGGCCCTGGCACAGGTTGCCCAGAGAAGCTGTGGCTTCCCAATCCCTGAAAGTGTCCATGGCCAGGTTGGGTGGGGCTTGGAGCAACCTGGGCTGGTGAAAGGTGCCTCCATGGCAGGGGTTGGATCTGGATGGCCTTTAATTTCCCTTCTAACCCAAACCACTCTGGGATTCCATGATTTCAGTGGGGCATTGGAGCCGAGGCTGCAGCCCCTGCTTTTCACAGGCACTGCTGGGGCTGGTGAGACTCCTGGAATCCAAGGAAGCATGAGAGCAGGACTGGCACATTGGCTCTCTCAGGCTCTGCTGAGGCAGCCTGTGTTTGCACAGATGATGGAACAGGGCTGTGTTTCATCCTCTGGAATGAAGTGTATTTATTGTGCAGGCTCATTTAAGGACAAGGCTGATTTATTAGTGGCTCTCTGGGAAGCAGTCAGCACTCCTGTGGCCTGTTCTTCCATACTTAAGGAAGAACAGGCTTCAGCAAGCACTCACCAGAGGTTGCATAATTAGTGGCATGCAATTCACCTAATTTATTCCTCTCTAGGAGCTTAAATGCATTGGACATGTCTGTCAGTCTGGGCACAGGCACAACATGAAACGTGCTGGTTTGATGCAATTAATTTTATCCAAAAGTAAGTCCTAGACCAGTTGGAGAATGTTAATGCTTTTTTTTAATGCTGTCTGACAGCCCAGTAAGTAAGAATGCAAATTCTGATCTCCTTCCCCTTTCCACTTGGAATCGCCATATGGAAAAGAGACGTGGCTCCCAGCCCGCTTCGGAGTCATGGAAATGAGCTGTTATGAAATGGGGAAAAGGAACTGGATCCTGACAATTTCTGAATGAGCAGCTGGAGAATTGACGTAATTGCAAGGCGCCAGGAGAGAGCCGAGGGAAAGGAGGAGTCAAGTCAGCAAAGGAGTGAAAACAAAACTGTGTTTAGGAAAGCTGAGCTCTCCTGCCTTTCCTTTTTGGCCGGATGGTGTTTTGCCATTGCCAGGCACAACTTCCTTCAAAGCAAATAACTCGTTTCTGGCCAGAAAAGACCAGTTAAAATAATTGATTTCCAGTAATGTGCAGCCATCTTATAGAATAATCCCTGGCTCTCCACTGGGGCAGATAATCTGACAAGCAGAACATGGAAGTTTCATCACATGGAAATATGAAAGAGTTTTGAAATGTGAAAATAAATATGAAAAAGATAGTTTTTATCTTCAAATGGCTTACATGAAAGAAGCAGAGATAACAGGGACGAAATTAGTTCAGAGACCTGCTTAATATAATCTCTCTCTCCTGATGTCTCCAATGAACTGGGAAATCAGGATATCCTGCTCGTGACACTTTGTGTTTTGGCCCCGTGTTGTGCAAACAGCCTGGTTTCCCTGGTGGTCAGGTGATGGAAGCAGGGATGTGCCCTAGGACACCGTGGCTGCTTTGGACTGTTCCCTGTGCCTGGAGACACTCTCCCAAAATCTGCCAGTATCTGCCTGAAAAAATTATTCTCTTTCAGATTCTGATGCTTTGAAAGGACAGAACAATCTCTGCTCCTCTGCACTGATTGTTGCTCTTCCAGCAGCTGAACTGGAGGGGAGGAAGACCTGGGAGGTGCCATCCAGGCAGCAGGAAGGAGAATTTGGCACCAGCTGTCCCCCTGGTAGCAGGAGGGCAGGGCCTGTGTCAGTCCTGCCGTGGTGTGTCTCTGTCAGAGGGTGGAGGGCGGGATTTGCTTTCAGTTTATTTGTGAGAGCAGCACCACGCGCTTAGAGAACATGGGAAACATTTTTAGGGTGTAACTTCCTCATGCCTGTCTTACTTTTTGGAAACCAACTTTTCTTTCACCTGTGAGAACTTTAGATCATAGAATCATGGAATGATAGAATGGCTTGGGTTGGAAGGGACCTTAAACTTCATCCAGTGCCACCCCCTGCCATGGGCAGGGACACCTCCCACCACCCCAGGTTGCTCCAAGCCCCCTCCAACCTGGCCTGGGACACTCCCAGGGATCCAGGGGCAGCCACAGCTTCTCTGCCCAACCTGTGCCAGGGTCTGCCCACCCTCCCAGCCAGCAATTCCTGCCCAGTATCCCATCTATCCCTGCCCTCTGGCAGTGGGAAGCCATTCCCCCTTGTACTGTCCCTCCATGCCTTGTCCCCAGTCCCTCCCCAGCTCTCCTGGAGCCCCTTTGGGCACTGGAAGGGGCTCTCAGGTCTCACTGGAGCCTTCTCTTCTCCAGGTGAACAGCTCCAGCTTTCCCAGCCTGGCTCCAGACAGAGGAATTGGATTCCAGCCAAAATGCTGGTCCCACTTACCCTCCATCTTTGTGCCCAGAGGTGGGATTTGCCTGGTGTGGAAAGGTGGCACAGCTGTTTCACCCTGATGCCTTACTCAGAGTCAGAAATATTTCAGTTTAATTCAATTTACAGTTTTTTTCCTGTCTCTGCTGTGAGTCACATCCTCTCCAAGGATCTCTCCACTGTCCTTTCTGTGCAGCTGTAAAATGAAAATAAAAACTGGACTCTTTTACCCAGGCAGGGAGTTGGGAAACACCACAGGACAGGAGGTATTTCCAATCCTTCACATGGCCCTTGCAGTGTGGCAGTGCCTAAGAAGAGCCCAGAGCCTGTGGCCCTTTGGCTCCTGGCCACAGTTACCTGTTGGGAATGCCTGGGTGCTGGAAAGGGTGTTTGGTTGTGTGCCTGCTCTGAAGACTTTCATTTTCAAGTCATTTGGCAACATGTGCCTGAATCCTGGATCCGTGGATTTGAAATGGGGAGGTATTTTTTTTTCCTGGAGGCCCCAAAGGGCAGGGCCTGGTGTTTGAAGGGGTTTTAGTGCTGCAGTCTGGTGGAGAGTCCCGGGTTTCAGAGCGCTTGGGACTTCTGTTTGGCTAAAAAAACCTCCAAGCTTTGGGAAGAAAAGATCTTTGTCTTTAAACTGTGAGCAAAGAAAGCTCATAGTATATGTCCAAGAGCCACCAGAAATCCCCTGGCAACCAGGCTTAATGATCCCAGTACTTCCTTGCGGGATCTTAGGAAATCAGAACCCCGCACAAAAGAGCTGCTGTTATTTAAAATATGAAGTTGCTGCTGGAGGCTTCTTTATAGAGAGGCCGGGAATGGGCAAATCCCATTCCTCTTGGAATTTATAACTTGTCTTTTAGCATGTGCACACACAGTCCTTGTGCTTGAAATGGCTGCAAAGTAGGTCCCTGAGGTCAGGGTCTGAAACAGAGACCGAGGGGGTTTAGCTTGAGGCCCAGCTTTGGAAAGTTACAGCCTGAGCCAGCGGACTGGGAAGTTTTTGTCAGAATGTGGGGGAACTTTCCATCATACTGCTGGCAAGGAGGTTTCATGTGGCTGTAGGTGAGCTGACTGGCGTGATTAATCACCTTCAGCACCTCTTTCCTGGGCTGGAAAGTTTGGAGAGACGAGGAAAGGAAAATTACTGGAGCTGGCCTGCCCTTGCAAACCCCAGGGCTGGAGTGTCTGGGGATGGCAGGTCCTAAAATCCTGTTCCTGTGAGACCTTCCTGAAAGGCTGTGTGATCCCAACGCAGCCTGGGCAGCAGCTCCACAGGGAACTGTGGGGAACAAGTGGGAAAGGGAGCGGTGCCTGTGCTCTGTGCGTGCTTCCCTCTGGGAGCAGAGAAGTGGCTTTTATCAGGATGGGTTTGTGCCTGCATGGCCTGGTGCCTGCTGGGAGTGTCTCGGGGGATGCTGCTGAGGATGGCAGGAACAGCAGATTACACTTGGAGCCTCAGTGCAGGCTGCACACGGAGCAGGAACAGCAGTGGCACAGGATGTATCCTTGGATAGAGATGTGAGCTCCTTGCAAACCTCAGCTGGAGTGCTGCATCTATTTTTGAGTCAGCCCTCGGGAAGGACCTCCAGGGGAGGGCAGATCCCTAGACAGTGAGGTAGAAAGGATGATTGGGAGGCTTGGACTTCTCTTTTCCAGCAGAGGAGAAGCTGAGGGAGGTGTTGTGACAGTCTCTGTGCATGTAAGAAGCTGTTGCAGGGAATAACAGAGCGGCTTGTTCTCCATGTCACCTCCTGTAGGACAAAAAGTAACGGGTGTGTTTTGTCAGGGGAGATTCCAGCAGGGAACCCTCTGCCTGCAGGGACCACAGATGGCCCCAAAGTGGAGAGGAGTCTCCATGGGGATGTCTGAGGCCAAGTTCAGCAGGCACCTGCTCCGGATGGTGCTGTTTTGGGATGTCTCTCACCCTGCCCAGCCCTGCTGTGGGTGACTCTGCAGAGGAAGGAACCAAATAGCTCTTGGTTTTCCCTGTTTCCTCAGGTAGTTTTGCAGACAAGACATACGAGTGGAGCTCCGAGGAGGAGGAGTCCGTGAGGAAGGCGGGACCAGTGCAAGTCCTCATTGTCAAAGATGACCATTCCTTTGAGCTGGACGAAGCCGCCCTGAACCGCATCCTCCTCTCCGAGGCCGTCAGGGACAAAGAGGTCGTGGCCGTGTCTGTTGCTGGAGCTTTTAGGAAAGGAAAATCATTCCTGATGGACTTCATGCTGCGGTACATGTACAATAAGGTGAGGCTGCAGCCCAGGTGGCTCTTCCCGGGGTTATGGGGCTGCTGCTTGTTGCTCCCAGGGAAGAGCTGGACAGGATTTGGGGCTCTAGGAATGCTCAAGTCCCTCATTAGTGTGGGCTTTACAAAATAAACCAGAGCAGATCCTTCCACAGCCCTGTGCGCACGTGGGTCTTCTGTGAAATCTTGACTTTGGAGCAGGGATGTTCACATCTGATGCCATGAATCCTGGAATCATCAGGTTTGGGAAAGATCTCTAAGCCCATTGAGTCCACCTGTTCTGCCAAACCCACCACTAACCCATGTCCCCAAGTGCCACACCCACATGGCTTTTGAACACTTCGAGGGATGAGGACTCCACCACTGCCCAGGGCAGTCTGTCCCAACATCTGATGACTCTTTCTATGAAGAGATTTTTGCTAATACCCAGTCTAAATCTCTCCTGACACAGCTTGAGGCTGATAGCCTTGTTCCCTGAGGGTAGAGCCTGACTCCCCCTGGCTCCCCCCTCCTCTCAGGGAGTTGCAGAGCCAGAAGGTCCCCCCTGAGCCTCCTTTTCTCCAGGCTGAGCCCCCCCAGCCCCTCAGCCATTCCTCAGCTCCATCCCCTTCCCAGCTCCCTTCCCTGCCCTGCACACGCTCCAGCCCCTCAGGGTCTTTCTTGTCATGAGGGGCCCAAAGCTGAACCAGGGTTTGAGGTGAGACCTCACCAGTGCAAGGAAGGAAGAACTTCCCTTACAGGATTTTTAACCTCCTAATCTTTCCATAAGGAAATCTCTCCCAGAGACTGCCCCTCTCCAGCACTGGGGCAGAGGCAGCACAGGGGAGAAACCCAAAACCAAGGTGAGATGAGAACTCACATCAACTTCCCCTGTTCCTCCCTGCAGGATGCTGTGGACTGGGTTGGAGATTACAACGAGCCTCTGACTGGTTTCTCCTGGAGAGGAGGATCCGAGCGGGAGACCACTGGCATTCAGGTCTGGAGCGAGGTCTTCCTGGTGGACAAGCCCGACGGGACAAAGGTGTGTGCCTCTTTGTTGATGGTCAGTTCATCTTTCTCTTCCAGCTTTAAAGGCTCTCCTGCCTTGTCTTAGGTGGCTGTGAAAGCTTAGAGAAGGTTTTCAATACCTTATCCCTAATTTAGCGTGGATGGGTTTGAGGCAGAGAGGTCATGAAGTCCAAGGGTCCTTGGTGTGCTCTCCCTCTAACTCTGGGCCTCTACTCCCACACATCTTGGATCTGAGGTCCTTGCAAACTACTCCCCTTTCCTGGAGCAGCAGCTGTAAAATGGAGTTTCTCCATTCAGGGTGGTCAAATACGATGCAAAGTGGATTTTGGAGGCATCCTGCAAACTCAGCTTGAAGGAATATTTTCTATTTATCTACTCCTTAACACAAAGCCCAACACCAAAGTGACTCTTGAGTCATTCAGGGTGTGATTTCTAGTGCTGGCTGAAGGTGTTCTGGGTGCAGTAAGTGTTTGGTTTCTGTGACACAAAGCTGATGCAGACTCAGGAAGAGACTCACAGCAAGTGTTTGAGGAGCAAACCTGCATCCATTTCACTGCCTGCTGGAGTCATCCTGCTGCCGAGAGTGGCTGGGGCTGCTCTTTTCCCTTGTCCTCCACCACCACCCCCCACTCCCAGGCAGAAGCAGTGAGATTCCCAGCACAGAGTGCAGCTGACACTCACCCCCCACCCCTGGGAGGATGCTGACATGGAGCATCACACCGTTGTGCCCCACAGGTCGCGGTGCTGCTGATGGACACGCAGGGCACCTTCGACAGCCAGTCCACCCTGCGGGACTCGGCCACCGTGTTTGCCCTCAGCACCATGATCAGCTCCATCCAGGTAAGGACCCTCTGGGCTGCAGGGACCACAGAGCCTGCCAGGGCTCCCCTTTCCACCTGCTGGGTGAGTGGGATGGAAGCTGTGTCTCTGTACAGAGCTGGGCACAGCCTAAAAATGGAGAAGGAGGATTATTTGGCTCTGACATGACAGCCCATGGTGCTCCCAGGGCCTGTGCTCTACCAGCACCAGTCCCCAGATGGGGCTTTGCCTGTGTGCCCATGGTGATGGGCGAGGCTTTCACCACATCAGAGGTGTGTTAGCCTGAAGGACAGGCTGTTCTGAGGGATCTGAAGTTGGTTTTTTATTTAAATGCAGGTTTATAACTTGTCCCAGAATGTGCAGGAGGATGATCTGCAGCACTTGCAGGTAAGAGAAGAGGAGGCTCCGGGGTGACCTAATTGTGGCCTTCCAGGACCTGAAGGGAGCTACAAGAAAGATGGAGAGAGACTGTTGACAAGGGCCTGGCGTGACAGGAAAAGAGGGAATGGCTTAAACCTGAGATAGAGCAGGGTTAGATGGCATAGTGGGAAGGAATTGCTGGCTGGGAGGGTGGGCAGGCCCTGGCACAGGTTGGGCAGAGAAGCTGTGGCTGCCCCTGGATCCCTGGGAGTGTCCCAGGCCAGGCTGGACGGGGCTTGGAGCCCCCTGGGCTGGTGGGAGGTGTCCCTGCCCATGGCAGAGGGTGCCACTGGAGGAAGTTTAAGTAAGTTTTGGGTGCCCTTCCAACCAAAACCACTGTGGGATTCTATTCCTTGATTGTAAATTAAAAGCCTGGATGTCACCATCTGGTACTGGCTCAGAACAGGTGACCACCCTAAGGGTAATTCCAGTCCTGACTGTTGGAGACAAGCGGCTAATGGGATTTTTGTGGACAGGTGTCCTGCCCATTTCCTGGAATTACCTCCTGCTTTCTCTTCTGTTTAGGTGATTGATTGATTGATTGATTAATTAGGAAGTTTTTTTCAGGAGATTAAGGAAAAGCAAAGAAAAGCAAAAGTTCAGTTGCAAAAAAACAGGATTTGAAGCCTTCTGAATTATTTCAGTCTGTAAATATTATTAACAATAACACCTTTTAAACACTGAATTTATCCAGTGCAACTGATCTTTCAGTTCAGATTTTAAGCCATTATCGTTTAACAAGTTGACCCAATTTTAGGCATCTGTGAAATACATTATTGTGCCTTCAGGTTGAAATTAGAGTCCAGAGAGACTGGAGAGGCCTCTACTCTTGCTGGTAGGCTGATTTTAGAGCCTTTGCACAGCAGGGGTTTGCAGGGCAAGTACTTATTCCTGAATTCATTTCCGCTCCTTCCTGAAGTGTTTAGAGGGAGCAGGGCTCCAGCAGTCCCCTGGAGCACGTGAAGTTTCTGGTTGGTATGGAACCAGCAGCAAGCAGCTGATTTGAGCCATTTTCCATGGATTTGGAAGCCAAACACTCCGGGCTGAGCCCTTTCACGTGAGGGCTCAGCACGGTGATTGTCCGTAACGGCTCCGGCTGCCTCTCAGGGGGGAAGCAGAAGCCCAGAGCCAGTTTGTGTTCCAGCTCTGCACATGGTGCTGTTAGTCCTGAGTCAGAAATGTCCCTTACTGCTTCACAGAGTCAGAATATTCCCTGAGCTGGGAGGGACCCACAAGGATCATCAATCCAGCTCCTGGCCCTGCACAGACACCCCGACAATCCCCCCCTGTCCCTGTCCTGTTGTCCAAACCCTCCTGGAGCTCTGGCAGCCTCGGGGCCGTGCCCACTGCCCTGGGGAGCCTGTGCAGTGCCCACCACCCTCTGGGGGAAGGACCTTCCCCTGATATCACACCTGACCCTGCCCTGGCACAGCTCCAGCTGTTCCCTGGGTGCTGTCCCTGCTCACAGAGAGAAGAACTCGGTGCGTGTTCCAGTGTATCCCACAGCCAGGCTGTGCAGTGCCAAGCTGACAGTCCTGTTCTTTCCTTCTCCTTCCAGCTTTTCACCGAGTATGGCCGGCTGGCCATGGAGGAGACATTCCTGAAGCCTTTCCAGGTGAGTCCTGGCCAGCTCACTTGTCCCTGAGCCCGTTGGCTTCACCACGAGGTGTCACTGCAGGATGGGAGGAGATGGGATTGCCTGGGGACCAGCTCAGCCGCTCCTAGGAAAGCCTTTGTGCTTCCAAATACTTCCAACATCCCTCTTTCTTTCCTCTCTGAACCCTTGCCATCCAAAGGGCTCTGCCCTGTCCTGCCAGGCTTGGAGAGCAGTTGGGTTTGCAGCAGATTTGTCACACTCTGTACTTGAGGACTTTGCCCAACCTTTGCTAGGCAAGCTTTGAACCCTCCTCCCAGGGAATCTCTGCTCCTGGCAAAATGAAAGGACAAGGATTAGCAGAGCTGTGGGAAGGCTCAGTTTAACTGGGGCTTTAGCTTCAAATAAGGGACATCTGTTTCCCAGCCTGTGAAAAGCTGGTGTTCAAAAAAGGGAAGCACTGGGCATCACAGTAGGTGAGGTGGGAGTTGGATGGGGGGGTTGTGAACTTCCCAAAGTGGAAAATAGCAGAGGACAAAGCATGCTGTAAAAATTCAGAGTGATTAGGAATGGGCTACAGCTATTTTACATTTGCTTTCTAACCTAAAAAGAGAATTGTTGTCCTGGAAGGACTGAGGGGCTTATGCAGTGTCTGTGATCAGAAAGTGGAAATAAAACTGAAAGGTTAAAAAATACAACAGATGGAGATTTTAGGGAATTCTGAGGGTGTATTGGATACTGGAATGGGCAGATGACTGACAAAGGATGTGAAAACTACCAGGAAAAGTATATGGGTGGTAGAAGCAAGAGCTTGAAGAAAGTTGTAACATGGTACAGCAAAAAAAAGGATGTTAAATGAATATTCCTGCTCCTTATTTAAAAACTGTGGGGATAATGCAGCCAAATATTCCAGTGAGACAGTTCCTACTCCATCAGTAAAAAGGAGACTGTAAAGAGAAACTTAAATATACTTAAATCATTAGGGCTGGATAATAGGCTCTGATTTTACCAAAGACTGTAATTGCTGTCAAGTCAGTCTGTGGATGGTGAGTCTTGTCAAACAATCCCATTATCAATTTATAAAAGACATGAGTTTGGTTGATAAAGGTAACTCTCACCATGATATGTCTCCTTCTCTAAGCCTTATCTCCCCATGATGCTGATTAAAAGCAAAGGAAGTCAGCATTGTCTGGTTTAATCCATTGTTAATGGATTAAAAACTCATTAACTGATAGATGCCAGAGCACGCTGAACTAATTTTAATAGGGAATCTTCATCCTTCAGAAGTGTTTCCTTGGGGTCCCCCCAGGCTCTCTCTGATTTAATGTCATCTTCATTAATGATCTGGGGAAAATATCAAACAACTGCTTGGGGATGTGACAAAATCTGGTAGAGGGATTGATGGTGGTGTGGCCAGGTGAGCACTGGAGATCTCCTGTCCACATCCCAGCGTGGGCTCCTTCCTGCAAAACATGTTTTTAAAGGCATGTTTTAATTAGGAAGCAGGAAAAATGAGGGTGGGCAGGCCCTGGCCCAGGTTGGGCAGAGAAGCTGTGGCTGCCCCTGGATCCCTGGGAGTGTCCCAGGCCAGGTTGGAGCAACCTGGGCTGGTGGAAATTGTCCCTGCCCATGGCAGATGGGTGGACAGGATGAACTTTGATGTCCCTTCCAACCCAACCCACTCTGTGATTCCATGATTCTCCAAGTAGGATGGTAAAAAACCCTGCAGTTGCATCAACCCTGCTGGAAGGGAAGTGAGACTTGGCAGTGGAAAATGAACCTTTTTCCTTCAGCTCCCTCCTCTGCACGGTGTGTCCTCACCCTGGCAGCTTGGCAGCCTCAGCCCTGGCTGTGGTGCCTTCCCAAAGGCTGCTTTGGTGCCTGGCACTTTGCATGGCAAACACAGCCCCTCTGGAACAACTTTACTTAAGGGAAAAAGTCCTGATTCCCAATTTGAGGCGTGCACAATGTGTTTGTGGGAGAGCCCTAAACACGGACATGTCTCTGAAACATCTCATGGTCTTCGAAAGAACAGCATGTCCCGAAGCAGCTCACAGGGTGCAGTGGTTAGAAAAGGCCAACTCACTGTCCTCTCCTTTTGCTTTTTAACCTTTTCTGATGTTTTATGGAAGGGAAATAAAGAGCGGAAATATTTTCCCTCCCTCCGCTAGAGTTTTGTTCTAAACATAGACAAATTTTAGGGAAGTTCCAGTGGAGTGGGTTCCACTTTGCTGGTCTGCTTGTCCATGTGCATGAGAGGAGCCCTGGCATCCCTCTCAGACCCTCCTGGACTTCTCCCTCCAAACCCTTTATTTCCTACATGGGATGTTGGTCCCTTGCACAGACGAGGCACTGGAGACCTGATTTCTTTCTGAAAACATTTCATTTAAAGATTCAAAGTTGACCCTTCTGGTATTTATTTATTTATTGCCCAGGAACTTTGAATGCCTCAATAAAGATTACAAAAGCCAGTGATTTCTTATTCACCCTCGTTCCTCTGCATCTGCTTCTCATTAAAAGTCTGCCTGGAAAGCTGCCCAGTGAAAGAGGCTGAAAAAATGAGCCTTTAAAATTCCCATAGGATGGAACTGAATGTGGCTGGAATTAGGGAGCTCGCTGCCTTTTGTCCTGGTTAGCAACAATCTCTTTTCTCGTTGTGCAGTTTAAATGATTGATGAGGTTCTCCCAGCCAGGGAATCAAACTGGTGCAGCACTTCTGCTTGTGCTCCCCTCTTTTCTTGTCTGCACAGTGCCATCATGGGGTGGCCCTGCACAGAGGGGGCTCCTGTTTCCACCAGGAAAGGCAGGAGATGCTGCTGGAGCTGGGAAAAGACTCAGGGCAAGGTTTTGTTGTGGCATGAAATGGGGTGAAATGCTGATGGGGTTCGGCCACCACTGTGGGCTCTGAGCAGCAGCTCACTGTGGCTCTGAGGGTGCTGGGTGACTCACCCCACTGGTCTCTGGCTCTGTTTTCCAGTCCCTTATATTCCTGGTTCGGGACTGGAGTTTCCCTTACGAATTTTCCTATGGATCTGATGGTGGTGCAAGATTTTTGGAGAAGCGGCTGAAGGTACGTTCTGTCTGCTCGGGGTTCCAGGCTGGGTTGGGCAGAGAAGCTTGGCTGCCCCTGCATCCCTGGAAGTGTTCCAGGCTGGGTTGGATGGGGCTTGGAGTAACCTGGGATAGTGGGAGGTGTCCCTGCCCGTGGCAGGGTGTGGGACAAGATGATGTTTAAGATCCCTTCTAACCCAAACCATTTCATGATTCCAGGATTCACCTGGGTGGCCACAGCACTGGTGTGAACTGCAGTGCTGGGTCTGGTCACACTCAGCCAGGGCCTTGAAATCACAGGAGAGGCATTTTGGGAGGATGGATTTCCTTGCCACATTCAGTGGAGGGCTGTGCTGGGATTCTGCCCAAGCCCAGCTCCCTGGAACTTTCCTTCTGGGAGAGGCAATAGATTCCCAAGAGACCAGGAGTGATGTTTTAGTAATAGGTAGTTGCAACTGAAAGTGATGGACAAGGGCTCCAGTGGGATTAATCAGGAAATGCAGGGGTGATTTGGGAGTGGAGACACCTAATTAAATGCGAGACAAAAAGGGCCCTCGTGGGAAATCCCAAATGTTTTTGTATTCCAGTCATACACCAACATGCCCATTTTCCAAATGATAATAACATGCCCCAGGCCGTGTGGTCAGAGATAGGCCAGTTCCTCAGTCTCTGGAAGAGCCTTGTCTTTGTCCTTGTGCAGTAAATCCCTATGGGATGTCCTTCTGTGTTGCCTTTTCCCGCTCTAGGCAGCCACAGTGTGGAGTGTCCCATGCCCCTGGCCCAGCATTATCCCAGTATTCCCATAAGAAGGAAAATCCCTCACCCCAAGCTGGGGGAAGTGAAGGGGTGGCACTGATCTCATCTCTGTGGGACCAGGGACAGGACCCAGGGAACAGCTGGAGCTGTGCCAGGGCAGGGTTGGGTTGGATCTCAGGGAGGGTCCTTCCCCCAGAGGGTGGTGGGCACTGCCCAGGCTCCCCAGGGCAGTGGGCACAGCCCCGAGGCTGCCAGAGCTCCAGGAGGGTTTGGATGATGCTCTGGGGCACAGGGAGGGATTGTTGGGGTGTCTGTGCAAGGATGATCCTTGGGGGTCCGTCCAGCTCAGCACATTCTGTGATTTATTGTCTCGTGCAGGTCTCAGGAAATCAGCACGAAGAGTTGCAGAATGTCAGGAAGCACATCCATTCCTGCTTCACCAAAATCTCCTGCTTCCTCTTACCTCACCCCGGCCTCAAAGTGGCCACCAACCCGAATTTCGATGGAAAACTGAAAGGTACAAAGGCAGAGCTCTGGTTTTTAAGCTGATACAACCTTGGATGCCCCTGCAGAGTGTCCTGCTTATTCCTGAAACCTCTATAAGCATTTTCCGTGAAAAAACTTCTGGGAGAGGAGTTGGATCCTCCTCACAGTTACTTACACACATCCATCTGCTCCTTTCCAGTCCAGCAGACAGACATGGAAGGCAAAGAGGCGTGGGAGGCTGAAAAGGTCTGAGAGCTGCTGGCAGCACTCCATGTCAGGACAGTGATAGGCAAACTGGGAAGGGCTGGAAGTTCCTGGACATGGTGTTAAGCCTGCAGTTAATCCCCGTGCCTCTCCTGCATGGGCTCGGAGTGGTGCAGCCTGGTGCTTGGGGAGGGTGGAAGGCCGGTCCCACGAGAACATGATTTCACTGTGAAGAGCTTTCCAGGGAATATTTATTCCTCCTGACTTATCTGATCAGTGGTTTCCCTCCAGGGCAGACTTGGTTCAACAGGTTTAAAAAAAAAGGGGGAAGTTCAAAAGGGCCTTGGTGAAATTCCCCACCCCAAAACAAGCCACGCGCCTGGGTGTTTTCAGGTGTTTGTTGTGAACTGCTCACTGGGGTGGCTGGTTCCAGGCTGCTGCAATCTCAGCAAGAAAGTGGCCCATTAACCACTTAAAATAAATCAGCAGACAGTTGCAGAGGATAGTTTTTCCCTGGTTTTGTCTGGCTAGTGCTCAAACTTGTTCTCCTGGCAAACCCCATGCTAAAGCAGCGGGAGGGAGATGTGCTGGTGGAAACTGAGCTGGTGTCTGGAGTTCCCCCTTAATTCAGGTGCTGAGTGGTTTTGAACAGGTGGTTTGTGCAGGCAGGGGTTGTCAGCAGCTTCTTGACATGGTTTTCTTGTCCCCTCAGAGATGTACTCAGCTTTTTGTGCTCTGGTGGAAGGAATGTGGGGGATCTTCCCTGCTCTCCTTATCTTCCAAATGTCTGGCTGCTGCACTGTGTTTTCTGTCTTCAGTCTCATATAGTTCAATTTAAATGGCAACACCAACAGTCCCACCAGTGCCTGAGAGCTTTGTCCAAGTGCTCCTTGAGCTCTGGCAGGCTTGGGGAGGAGACTCTGGGCAGGAGCTGGTCCAGTGCCCAGCCACCCTCTGGGGAAAGAACCTTCTAGTTGAGGGTGTCCCTGCCCATGGCAGGGTGTTGGAATGAGATTGTCTTTGAGGTCCCCTCCATCCCAGACCGTTCTGGCATTCTGTGACGCCACTGGATTTGTTTTTTCCAGAAATAGACGATGAGTTCATCAAGAACTTGAAGGTTTTGATTCCTTGGCTTCTTAGTCCTGAGAACCTGGATGTTAAGGAGATCAATGGAAACCATATCACCTGTCGAGGCCTTGTGGAGTATTTTAAGGTATTGGCTTATTTGAGAGAAAGTGGGTTTATTCAGCTGTGGTTAAAGCGGACAGCAGGAGCAGCCAGGGAGCCCTAATAATCCTGAGGGCAAACACCTGACCAACACAGTGAGCCCAAAAAGTGGGAGGAGCTGTTTTCCTCTTCTGGAGAATTGAGGACTAGAGGGGAAAGCTGAGGGCTGTATTCCTGTTGCCTTTGGAAAAGGCTTATTTTTGTTGTCATGACTACTGCGAGACATGGGTGAGTAATTCTCACCGCCCACTCTCCAGGGCCACCTGCCTCTGGCTCCTTCTCCTTCAGGGAAGGACAGAGGTAGGTGCAGATCCGATGGGAGGGACACTTGATGTGAGTGGTGGAGGGAGAGCCTTGAGAGTGACTGACCCAGGACACCCTGGGTTAACCTCGAGCCACGTTCCGTAGCGTTTTCGGACCAAGGCCCTCCTGTGCCAGGAGCATCCTCCTCTTTTACATCCTGTCAGAGCTGTGTCTGGAGCTGGGGGTGGGGAAGGGGTTGGTGTTGCTCTTGTATGTTGCATTCCATGTGCTTTCCTGTTTTCCAGGCGTACATAAAGATCTACCAAGGGGAAGAGTTGCCACACCCCAAGTCAATGCTTCAGGTACGTGAGTGGGAGCTGGTGGGAATTCATGCACTGTAATTCCCATTAATTCCCAGAGATGTCCAGCTAGGGCAGCATATTGAGCCTTCTGTGATTGCATTCCAAAAGCCTTAATGTAACACCCTAAGGAATGGAATTTTGGGAAGTATTTGGCAGTCACGAGCCTGACATGGCTTAGGAATTGCACCTTGGCTGGGCTGTGGGAGTTGCTGACTGCACACAGCATGGACCAGCTCAGCTGGAATGATTCCCCACAGGTGAGGAGCATCCATGGGGGCACTCAGGGAGGTGACAGGGCTCTGTACCAGGGCACTGGCTCCCAGGCTGATGCTCCACTCTTGGAGCCAGTCAGCATTCCAGGGGGGTGCAGCTGTGGCTGTTTAGGTATGGCTGAGCCTTTTATCTCTTTCCTTGCTGTTTCCCACAGCTGAGGCCAAAGATTTCGTTGCTCTGGCTTGGAGAGTAGGAATCCTCTCTTCATGCAGGCTTTTGGGTGTGTAAATATGGGATGATCTTACTTGGGATTGGTTGGAGGCTGGGAGAGCACACTTGGCTAAGCAAGGGAGCTCACTAGTGCTGGGTGTCACACACGTGCCCTGGCTGTGAGCACATGTGGACCATGAGTATCCAGGCAGCCACTCCCTGCTGTGCCACTGCTTAACCCTGTCCTTCTGCACCTAAACTTTGTGCCCCTTTTGCCCTTCCAGGCCACAGCAGAAGCCAACAACTTAGCAGCAGTTGCCACTGCCAAAGACACCTACAGCAAGAGGATGGAAGAGGTGGGTGGTGCTGAGCATGTCTGTTCATAGTACTCCTGTCACAGATTCATGGGATCCTGGAGTGATTTGGGCTGGGAGGGAACTTAAAGATCATCTTATTCCAACCTCCCTCCCACTAGCCCAGGGTGCTCCAAGCCCCATCCAACCTGGCCTGGGACACTCCCAGGGATCCAGGGGCAGCCACAGCTTCTCTGCCCAACCTGGGCCAGGGCCTGCCCACCCTCATAGGGAACAATTCCTTCCCAATATTCCATCTATCCCTGCCCTCTGGCAGTGGGAAGCCATTCTCCCTTGTCCTGTCCCTCCATGTCTTGTCCCAGGTCTCTCTCCAGCTCTCCTGGAGCCCCTTTAGGCTCTGCAAGGGGTTCTCAGGTCTCCCTGGAGCCTTCCCTTCTCCAGGTGAGCCCCTCCAACTCCGTCCTTGTAAGCAAATCTGCCTGCTTGGGTTCCTGGTAGGAAATGTCCTTCATGGGCTTGGCCAGGAGTGGTCTCTCCTATGTTCCTGGTGGAAAAGGTTCTTTCTCCCAGACTGGGGGAGACAAAGCCTGGTGTCATGACAGGACAGAGGTGGATGAGTGACAAGTGGTCACTGCTTCATCCCATGGCAGCTCTCTGCAGACCATGTGGCCTCTTCTGAATTTGCATCCTCGTCCCAGTGTTCCCTAAAAATGTGACGGAGTGGGGTGGTCACTTGTGCCATGGCTTAATGGCTTAATCAGGGGATAAACTCATTATAACTGGCCTTGCAGCAGCACCCTACCCTGTCAGCCCCTCTCTCAGCTCTGCTGAGGGGCTGGGTGGGATGTTTTAAGGTGAGGCTCAGACCCCAGGCCAGCTCCAGCCACTTCCAGGCCCCTGCTCTGTTCATCCCTATTACCACAGACTTGGATCACAGAATATTGGAGTTTGCTGCCTGTTGGCAGGAAAAAAAATAGAGAGCTGTGTGGCCAAACGGGACCTTAAGACTAGTGAGCCCATGCTCTGATGCAGAGGGAAAACGCTTCCAGATAGGGTTTCCCAGCTCCAGAAAGTGTTGGGATCCGGGATTAGTGTGAGGGAATGGAGCGGGGGGCTGTGGGACGGGGCAGCAGTTGTCAGTTTGAGCAGCCCCTGTCCCAGTCCCGGCGCTGTTCCTGTCCCAGTCCCGGCACTGCCCCTGCCCCTGCCCCTGTCCCGGCGCTGTCCCTGCCCCTGTCCCGGCGCTGTCCCTGTCCCAGTCCCGGCGCTGCCCCTGCCCC
>VXBX01007121.1:207854-227455 GCA_013400415.1 Scytalopus superciliaris
TGTCCCGGTCCCGGCACTGCCCCTGTCCCAGTCCCGGGGGTGCCGCTGCTCCGGGAGTGACCCCTCGCCTTTCCCACGCAGGTGTGCGGGGGGGACAAGCCCTTCCTGGCTCCCAGCGACCTGCAGAGCAAGCACGCCGAGCTGAAGGAGGAGGCGGTGAAGCTGTTCCGGGGCGTGAAGAAGATGGGAGGGGAGGAGTTCAGCCGGCGCTACCTGCAGCAGCTGGAGGGCGAGATCGACGAGCTCTACATCCAGTACATCAAGCACAACGACAGCAAGAACATCTTCCACGCCGCCCGCACCCCGGCCACGCTCTTCGTCGTCATCTTCATCACCTACGTCATCGCCGGCGTCACCGGGTTCATTGGCCTGGACATCATTGCCAGTCTGTGCAACATGATCATGGGCTTGACACTTATCACACTCTGTACCTGGGCTTATATCAGATACTCTGGGGAGTACAGAGAACTGGGCGCAGTAATAGACCAAGTGGCCGCAGCCTTGTGGGACCAGGTAGGATAAAGAGCTTTTGGTTTAAACGAGCAACACGACCCCCTCCCCACCCTGCTGAGCTCGTAAGGGGGGTTTGCCTCCCCGTTGAGATGGTTTGGGGTTTTAGGGGTGTTAGATCCAGCAGATCCAGCTGCTTTGTGCTGTGATCGGTGAGGGCAGGCCTGAGCCCTGGTTTAAGTTTTAATCCACTCCTTAGACCCTCCAGGTGGGGAAAGGAGGGGCAGAAGGATTGTTTTCAGGTCAGTTTGTGGAGTTTGCTGTAAGGTGAGGTGTGTTAGGGACGTCACAGCCCTGGGTCTCAGAGCAGGATGAACAGCAAGGCTGGAGCTGTATCCCTGAGCCTCTGGATCCTGCCCAGTGTGGAAAACAAGGTGTGTGGATCTGGGCTGGGCATGAGAAAACTCACAGCAAGCTTTTCTGTTTTGGCTCTTTTTTTTTCCTCTTTGTCTTACCCATCACCAGATGTGAGTTTGTGGAGCCTCAGACCCTGTGGGAATGGGGCAGCCTTGCCATGGATCCCACTGGGATCCTCAGAGCCGGTGTGTGTGCTTCTTGTGTGCATGTCTGTGTATGTCAGAAAAGGTGAGCCATCTCCCCTCGTTCAGGACAGGGATTTTGGCTCTCCTGGGTCAGCTGGAGATCAAGGGCAAGTCTTGGCTCTGCCTGTTTTGGCACCAGGCCCAGGTTTCCCACTGCAGAGCAGCCGGGGAAAGCCCAGACCTTGCATGTTCCCACTGACCCGCTCAGCCCCACCCAGGGGTGCAATCCCTGTGCCCAGAGAGCTGACAGGCTGCACTGCCCTCCTGCTCCTCCCATGGCAGAGCTGGGTGAGCTCATCCCTCAGAAGCCACCATGGGATTGACTCTTGGCATGAAGGGCCCTTCTCTAGACCTTTACCTGCCCCTTCCCTGCCTTTCATCCACCAGCAAGGTTTCCATGGAGAGCAAGCACATTTGCCTGCTTCCCTGTGCTGCTGGAGCTGAACATGCAGCTTTGGGAGAATAACTGGAAGTGTTTTCTGATCAGTTCCTTCATTCCAGAGCTGGTAGTGGTGCTGCTCAGGCAGCAGTCCCAGGTGGATTCATCCTGACTTCCCTGTCCCCCACAGCCTGAGCACCCCCAGTAACCCCCACTGCAGTGGCTCTTTGCTCAGGGACACTTCCCAGCTGCCCTGGGATATGCTGCAATATTTAAGCCCAGCATTTGCCCATCCCAGTGCAGGAAGCAGTGGGAGTTCAGCAAGAACGGGGCACAGGCAGCACTTACAACATGCCCAGCCGGGGGAAAATAAAGAGGGCAAAGTGCCTGGAGCTGCTCCGTGGCTCCTGCTGGCCTTCCATGGCTTTCCAACCAGAGGGACAGTTCCCTGGAGAAGGAACTGGGCAGTGGACTCTGCCCACCCCGAGCCACAGGGCTGTCCCAGGGGGATTCCAAGCCCTCATGGCTCTGTCCCAGGGCAGTGGGACTGGGTACAGGAGGGACGGAGCGGCGAGGGGTCCTGCCTGCTCGGGATGAGCCCCCCTGGGAACACTCCAGGGATGAGTCCCACGTGCTCCCATGGACACACGTGATACACAGAGATGTTTCTCTCTCTTTCTGTCTCCCCCTTCCCAATGCCTCTCCCAGGGAAGCACGAACGAGGTAAGTGGCTCTTTGTTCTCTGCATGCTCCTGGGAAAAGCCTCTCGGAGCCACGTGCACATTTGGGCTTGTGCAGGACGGGGGTTGTGAGGGCTCTGGGCAGCAGCTCTGCTTGTTTCCTGGGATCCAGATGCCTGGGAAGGGTGTGATGTGGGCACTGAGCTTCAGGCAGCGCTGGGAGCCAAGTGGGGGAGAGATTTGGGCAGGGAGTGTGATGTTCTGATGGGAATTTTCATCTCCCATCGGTTCTGTTTGGGGATTTTCCTGTTGTGTTGAGAGGTCAGACCCAAACCCCAGCTTGTTTTGGAGCACCAGATGTGCAGGGAGGGTCCCCATCCCCCAGCTGGGCAGCCCCCATGCCTGGGGAGAACTTTCTGTGCTGCTGGAAGGGCTGTGTGTTGTTTTTTGTGAAAAAGCACCCCATATTGGATTAAACAGAATGCAGAGCCTGTGGGGCACAGCTCATCTCCCAGGCTCTTCCTGGGGCAGCACTGGGAATACAAACCAGCTCTCCCTGCAGACAGGGGGAGCTGCTCTGGGGGGAATGGTCCCTGCCTGGTGCTCACAGTGCAGTCATGCAGGGAAACCTGGGTGAGAGGCTGGACAGGACCCATCCATCTGCCCTGGCAACCCAGAGACAGACAAGGGGGAACGGCTTCAAACTAGAAAAGGGAAGATAAGGTTGGATATTAGGAAGGAATTGCCGGCGGGGAGGGTGGGCAGGCCCTGGCCCAGGTTGCCCAGAGAAGCTGTGGCTGCCCCTGGATCCCTGGGAGTGTCCAAGGCCAGGCTGGAGCAACCTGGGCTAGTGGAAGGTGTCCCTGCCCATGGCAGGCCGTTGGAACCTTTAATGTCCCTTCCAACCCAAACCATTCTGTGATTCCATGGTTTATGGGCACAGCCACAGCAGCCCCTCCTGGGCCAGGCTCTTCTGGCTCCACTTGCCCAGTGCTGCAGGATCCCAGTGCCCAGCTCCTTGCCAGGCTGGCACCGAGGGTGACTGGAACCTCGTTGAGGCAGAGCCTTGTCAGCATCTGATTAAACCAAGACAGATTCCTCACTAATCTGCATTTACTGCTCAGGGCCATTAATCCAGCACTGGAGCCAAGTGTGCCTCCCCAGCCTGGCCTAGGCATGTGACAGGACAGCTCCATCCCTGACTGTGTCACCAGAGCCTCCCAGTGCCATCTGTCAGTGCCAACACATTTCAGACCCACTGAGTTATGGGGAGTTCCTTTAAAAGAAAATGAAGCCATTCAAACCCAGCCCCTTCCTCCCCCAGCCAGGGCAGCTGTTTGGTATCTCACTGATACCGAACCAGCACGAGGCAAACAAGGGCTCTGCTGTGGGGGAGCTCCTGAACAAACCCTGTCAGGTAAAAATCACTGCAGTGAGACTGGTTTGGCATCAAAAAACCCCCTAAAGTAGCCCCAGATGCTGCAGGGTCACTTACAGATTGCAGGTGAATTTTGAGAACATGTGGAGAAGCTGCTTGAAGTCTCCTCCACCAGTCCAGTGTTCCCAGACAATCCCAAACACCACCTCCATTCCCTTAGGCCCTTTTGGGATGTGTCCAGCATCCCCTTGGACACCCCTGGACTTTTCTCATCCCCCACCCTTCTCCTGCAGCTTCAGCCTCTCCTTCATTCACACCAGAGCATGTGAGGAACACCCTGTCAGGTGCCTCTTCCCACCCCTCCCACAGCTAATCCTGGCTCGCCAACAGTCCCCAGCAGGAGCTGGTGGGATTTGGGTTGTTCTTTTATTCCTCCCCCAGTTACAAGTTCATTTAAAATGGGAATGTCAGAGCCACGACAGCCGGTCATGCCAACCCCCCTGCAGCCTTGGCATCTCCTGGGCCTTTTGTCCTGGGATAAAGGTGGGGGGGGGAAAAGGGGATGAGGGGACCAGGGGTGTTACTTGCCTGTCAGCCCTCCATGGGATCACAGCCTGGGATTCCTCCATGGGATCCCAGCCCAGTTGTGTGTGGAAAGGCAGCAGTGCAGCCACCCCTCTGTGTCCTCACCCTGGAGTCACTCCAGGACTAAAGGAAAATGGTAAAATCAGAAGGAAAAAAAATCTGCACCATCTGCAGAAAAATGACCAGGACAATGACCTGTGACAGCCCTGGGTGTGATGGGGAAGGCAAATGCTGAGGCTGCAGGAGCTCAACCCGGGTGTGTGAAATGTAGGGAAAAGCAACCCCTGGAAGGCTCTTACTTGTGCTTCAAATTATTGGTTTAGTACAGCTCAGAAGGGGTGAGATGTTTGAAAAATTGGACCTGTAGAATCATAGAATTTCCTGAGCTGGAAGGGACCCCCAGNCAGCTCGGCGAGCTGGAGGTCCCCGTGTGCCGGACAGTGGCCACAGAACACGCACGGGGGGCCTGGGGTGGGGAATGGGGCCGGGATGAGGGTTGTAAGCGAGCTCTGTGTGTCTCCCTCCCCAGGCCTTGTACAAGCTGTACAGCGCGGCCGCCACCCACAGACACCTGTACCACCAGGCCTTCCCCGCGCAGCGCGCCGAGCCCGACGCCGCCGACAGGAAGAAGCTGTAACCCCGGCCTGTCCCTGCCCGTGCATGGTGGAGGTGCCGCCGCCCCCTCCTCGGATCAGCCCCCTCACCCTCGTGTCCACCCCAGGCCCCGCCGGGAGCAGGGAGAGCCGGTGGGGAGCCGGGAGGGGCCAGCGCGGATCTGTCCATGTGTCCATCCGGCTCTGCCGCAGCCAAGTGCTTTGGTCTCTCATAGCCAGCGACTCCCAGCTCATTTACAAAGCCTTATCTGCCCCTTCTTAATTAGTCACCACTGAGGAAACGGTAATTTACGTGATACTGCGACTAAAAAGGCCGAAGCTTATCCAAAAGCCAGTTTATTTCAGGTACTTGAACGAGTTATAACATGTAACCACGTTTCTTTTTTTCCTTCGATTAACTAGTTAATGACATAATTAAAGGTGTATTAACTTGCTTTATCAGACACTGCAAGGGCACTTCTGCTGTGGTATGTTAACGGTGTGTGAGGAACGCGGCCTCTGTTTGTCTGCACAAAGTGTCACTTTGTAGCTGTGTTGGAGGAAGTTTCACTGTATTTCTGTACATATTTATCCATGATAGTGCATAGGACGTGTGGTACAGTTCTATTCTTTTATTGTCAGGACTATTAAAGTTTGCTTTTGGTTCCTAAGAAGTTGGTTTTGCAGGGAAAAGTTATTTCCTAGCGAGGCAAGAGTTGGTGTTTTAAGGGAAATTTACCCACTGACAGACCCAGAGCACCCCAACCCCACGTGGCTTTTATGGCTTTTAAGACCAGTTTATTTGATGTTCGAAAAGGCCAAAAAAAATCAGCCACACAAACCCTTCATTCATGGAACAAAATGATTTTTATTGAATGAAGAGGATTTACAAGAAATGTACTTTTTTGTCTGCAGTGTTTATTGCACTGAAAAGAATCCATAAATAACATTTCAGGACAATTCGTGAACCAAATGGAAATACTGGAGAGGGTAAGTGGACAATTAAAAATGTTCCCCGAATGAGGAGCTTTAATATAAGACAAAAGCTCGTTAGAAAAGAACAGTAATTGCTGTTACATCCCTGATTTTCCCCGTGGGGCGGCACAGTGACAATGCCAGAGTGGGTCAGATTTGGTGAAATGCAGTTTACCCAGGATTTAAAAAAACTCTGCTTAGAGATCTTGGTCTTTAGGCAGGTCCAAGTGTTCCCCCTCTGGGTGAAAACAAGTAGGAAATCTGGAGCTGAAGTAAAAAATAAGGCAACTCAGGCTTTGCTTCGGCAAAGCGCTCGGATCCGACGGCTGGAATCAGCTCCTGGTGTTCCCAACGGGAACAGGGTGGGTGTTCTGTACATTAAAGCTGTAAACAAAGAGCAGAGCTCTCCCAGGAGAGGGATCCCAAATCCCGAGGGAAATACCCTGAACCAGTCACTTGGATTTGGACAACGTTTGGAAGCCGGAACATTTCACACACAGTTGCGTCTCTTGCCCTTAAAAAATACATAGCCAGCTTTTAATACTGCAGCTGGCTGGGAGGAAAGAGACCAGGATCAGGGCTCTGATCAAACTCCACGCTGGTTTTCAGGAAAACAAACTACTCCTTGTATGGAAAAAAAAAGATTAACAAACAATCTCAGTTTTTATAAACAACACATAATACATGTAGAAAAATATTCAAGAGGGTAATAACAAAGGTGCAACGTCAACAAAAATAAGCTGCCTTTTCAACAAAAGCACTTTTTTTTCTTTTTTCTTCAGAGTTTTGAGTGTGAAAAAAAACCCAAACACAACCTTTTTAAAGCCGTTGAGTGTCCTCCGAGAGTCAGTGGGAGGGGCCGGGGTCAATAGTTCTTGCCGTGCTGGGCGTACCACTGCTGGCGCTGCTGGCGGTGCTCCAGCTCGGACAGCAGCGCCTGCCGGAACGCCTCGTACAGCTTCACGATCCGCTCCAGCTCCTTCATGAACAGCAGCTTCAGCATCCCCTGGTACGTGTCCAGGTCTGCCAGCTGGAACAGCTCCCACTTCAGGATGTGGTCGTATCTGCGAGGAGGGAGAAAGGGGGTTTAGGAGCGGCGTCCCCGCGGTTTGGGGGAGGAAATGGGGGAGGTGTGTTAAAGGGAGCGGGAGGGACATCGCAGGGACACTGCACAAGCCTCTGTAACACAGAAATACTAAAGAGCCCCTTCGCTGATCAGAATAAACCAACACAAAAAATACAGAGGATGAGAGAGCTGGGGGGCTCCCCTGGAGAAGGGAAGGCTCCAGGGACACCTGAGAGCCCCTGGCAGAGCCTAAAGGGGCTCCAGGAGAGCTGGGGAGGGACTGGGGACAAGGCATGGAGGGACAGGACACAGGGAATGGCTTCCCACTGCCAGAGGGCAGGGCTGGGGGGGATATTGGGAAGGAATTGGTGGCTGGGAGGGTGGGCAGGCCCTGGCCCAGGTTGGGCAGAGAAGCTGTGGCTGCCCCTGGATCCCTGGCAGTGTCCCAGGCCTGGGGGTTGGGACTGGGTGGGCTTTGAGGTCCCTTCCACCCCAAACTGTTCTGGGATTCTATGAAAGGGCATTTTGGAAGCATTAAACCAGCAACTCCACCCCCAACAAGCCTCCAAGACTGAGCATAAAACACCTGCTAAAATCAGAGTAACACGGCAAAACTGAGTTATCCCAGCAGGTACCTCCCAGCAGACAGGACACTGCCAGCCTGCCCTCACAACCCACTTCTGTTCCCAGAGTGTTCTCCTCCCAGCTGCAACAAGCACTCTTGGACAGCCAAACCCTGCAATTAACCCCTCCTGGTTAATTAGCAGCAATAATCTACAACAGATATTTAATGTTGCTTTATTCTGAGAAAAGCAAGCCCTGAGGTGGTTCCATCCTCACTGCAATGACCCTCCTTTCCTGCTTTTCCCAGAGTTTCTAAACACAGTTCAGTCACAATCTCATTTTCTTAACCTGGCATTAGGCAGCTGATGACTGTAACAGTGAAAGAATTGGAGAAACTCAAGGAATGACAGAGTTATTTGGTGCAGCCGAGTTACAGGAGAAATGGATTCACTTCAGTGGGGGCTGAAGCCAAAATAGGAGCAAATTTGTGCAAATGAAGTGCAATAGTCATTGAAGGGGTCACCAGAGAAGCACTAAGACACGCAGGTGACTTCCAAAGATGCTCTGAGGAATTTCAACAACTTAATGACCTGTAAACTTCCTAAATAACAGCCTCTGTATCAAAGGTATCCCTAATCCTGACAGGGCTGCACTGCTGAAACCCCTTTTTCCCCCCAAAAAGAAGAGAAATTGCAGCTGTTTGGAGTTGGAGCTCTGCATTGACAAAGAGGGTTTTGAAGGTTCCCAGGTACAAATACCTTTGGAAACCCCTGATTGTTGAGTCTACATGGACAAAACCTTTCCCTCTCACCATGAGCCAAATCAATAACACACTGAGAAATAAGTTACAATGGTTTCACTGCAAAACTGTGCAGATAATTAAGTTTTTAAATTTTAAAACTGATTTAATTTGTCTGAGCCTACTTGATATAAAGAAATTCCTGATAAATTGCTTAAATTGTCTTACATTTGTTTCAAGGCAAGTATCCACAAGAATCCACCCAACACAGGCTGAAATGTTTAAAATTGCATTGTCTGGATGTGCCAAAGACCTAAAGAAAGGAAAGCAGCTGCAGCCAAATGTGAAAGTATTTCTAGGAAACAAGTCCTCCCAGAGCTTACAGGAACCCAGAGTGTCCCTGGTGCCTCAGTGGCCTGGGGGATTTTAGGGCAATTTAAACCTTTATGGGCTGCTGGCAAACCCAGCAGTCACGAGAGGTAATAAAACCCATTCAAATTGTAGTTACTAGAAGCAGGTAATAAAAAAAGGGCATTTTTTTTTTGGTGGAAGTCACTGAACAGCACACAGAGCCTGAATTTCCAATTCAAGACTGACCTCCTCGCTGCTGTAAAACTGAGTGTCTCCATGTTCTCCTTATGAAAAAGTACATGATTTAGTAACTGTTAAACCATACTTAGGGTTTTCATTGCTTTATATTTAGTGTTACTCTTCTGCAGAGCTGCACCCATCAGAAAATGTAACTTGGTTCATTATCCTCACTCCAATCTTTTCTTGGAGGAGACTCCCTGCTCCTACAGCAGTTTCTCTGACAAAATGACTTTTTCTTACCACTCAGTTTTAATGAAATTTCTTGAATAGAAATAGAAATGTTAGTCTTTATTTGGCCTTGCAGTGCCTAAAGGGGCTCCAGGAGAGCTGGAGAGGGACTTGGGACAAGGCATGGAGGGACAGGACACAGGGAATGGCTTCCCACTGCCAGAGGGCAGGGATAGATGGGATATTGGGAAGGAATTGGTGGCTGGGAGGGTGGGCAGGCCCTGGCCCAGGTTGGGCAGAGAAGCTGTGGCTGCCCCTGGATCCCTGGGAGTGTCCCAGGCCAGGCTGGATGGGGCTTGGAGCCCCCTGGGCTGGTGGGAGGTGTCCCTGCCCATGGAATGGGACTGGATGATCTTTAATGTCCCTTCCAATCCAAATCATTCTGTTATTCAATGATTTTATGACTTCAAATTCTTAAAGGTGAAAGAAAAGTTGTGTTTTTTAAAAGGGAGTAAGACAGGCATGAGGAAGTTACACCCTAAAAATGTTTCCCATGTTCTCTAAGCGCGTGGTGCTGCTCTCACAAATAAACTGAAAGCAAATCCCGCCCTCCACCCTCTGACAGAGCTTTCTGTGAGCTGCAAGAAGTCCTGTGAGGACTTTAAGTAAGGCCTGAAACAAAGCAAACTAATAACCATTTGGCCCAACTTCCTCAAGTGCTGTGAGCAAGAGCTCTGCTGCAGCCACAAACCAGACCCTGGCGCGAGTTCCACCTTCAGCCACGGAAATCCCTTAGCTTTCCCCTCAAAGTGTGTGACATGCAGAAGGAAAAAAAAAGGCAAAATCTCACTTGACAGGAGCCCTGGCATAGACCTGGAGCCAGTCTGGGATCTCAGCAGTGTGGTAGGGGTTGGCAGGCACCAGGAGGGGCTGGCTGCGCTCCGGCGGCTGCGGCTGGTAGGACACGGGGGGCGGCTGGTCATAGCGGGGAACGCTGGGGAGGGACACGGGGACAGAGAGCTGTGAGCTCCAGGGACAGCTGGCACACTGACAGCACTCACCTCTGAGCAGCAACACACACACTGCAAGGGATGCCACCACGCCAGGGGGGTTGCCTCAGCAGCTCTGCACCGAGCAACTGGCTGTGGCTATTGTGGCGTTCCACGGACTCACCTCACACCCACTCACCAGAGCACACAAAAGTATTACATCTGGCTTGAAAACAGCAAAGGAGTGTTGATTCAGCCACATAATGCACCATTTAATATGTTAAACAAATGTATTCAGGCAGCAACTGATGAGTTATTCCATATAAAGACATCCTCATATATTTCTCATATACTCATATACTATATATATATATGTATCTCATACATTTATCTTCTCTGCCATATGTTAAAAAACTTACTCTTCCTGGGCAACAGCAATATAGACTGAGTGCAGAAATCAACTGCTGGATTTGCTTTACATTAACTTTATTTTACCTGGAAATTCCAAGTAGCTAAAATACCAATTTCCATTCTGGACAAGACTTAATTCATGTTTCAGATGCTCAGCCCATCTCTGGGAACATCAGGTCAAGTTTCTTTCCAGCCTGCAGTTCAGTTCTGTTCTCAGCTTGCTTTGTTGCAGTGAGTGAGCGAGTGAGGAGCAATATCCCATTTCTAAACCCACCACAGAAACACGAGACCAAACCCTGACAATCACAACTCCTCCCAAAAATCTCAGCGGAGAACCAGCAAATCTCACCTCTGAAACTAAGCTTTTGGCATGCAGAGACAGAACCAGTCCCATTTTGCCTGGATGAAGGGCCCCCCAGGCCTTACCTGGGAGCACAGGGGTGTTTATACTGAGCCCTCTTGTTGATGTGATCCACGTAGTACACCCCGAATTCCGCCGACTCCACGCGCTCCCAGCCGGGCGGGAGCCCCTCCCGCTCCAAAGGGTGGCTCCAGTGGGTCGTGTTGGTGTTGTGGTCTATGTAGTATTTCCTTCCTCGGATAGTCCAGTCCACTGACCAGCCCGGAGGAAGAGGTAAATCTTCAGAACTATGATTTGTTAAGTTTCCTAGAGATGTAGCAGCAACTCTCCCGATGCCTGAAAACAAAGGGAGATCGGCGCTCAGTTAAAGCTTCACAGGAATGCTAATTTCTGTCAACACGCTGTTACAGCCGCACCATTGATCTACAAAAAACCCTTTTTTCCCTAGTTACAGCCAGAAATCACAACTATCCGACAAAGCTTTTCAGAAGAGCCAGTCAGGAACAGCAACAGGACCAGGTCAAACAGAGGAGGGACAAGCAGGAATCAGTAGCTGGTTAAATTCCCACCTCTTCCCTGGAAACACGACACACACCACTGAATTCAAGAGACTGCTCACTAGCACTTTAAAATTTGAAAAATTAACATGCTGGATGGTGGGAGATGTACTAAAAGAACTTAGTTCCTTGCCTATCCCCTCCTGTGGATGCCTTATTACCTGGCTGAAATGAAAGACATAATGGCAATTAAAGAAAACTAATAAAAAAAAGCCCACCAAAACCTCCCAACCACAAACCCACAGTGACATCATCAGGAATTTTGCAGGTCTCTCTGTTCTTGGGATGTGCTGGCCCAAATTCAACTCACTTATTTAAAGCCTTTCAGGAGTTAACCCTCAACTCCCCCAGTTCTACAGTTAAACAGCCCCTGGCTTTAAAGAAATTCCAATTATCTTCCCATCCCACGACCAAATGCATCCATTCAACCACAGTATCATCAGCTTGTGTGTCACCATTTCCCACAGCCAGCAGAAGGGATTTGGGAGCCACTTTTCCCACTTCTTTGGAAGTCAGAAAGTGCCTCCACCACATCCCACGTTTACTGTTGGCAAAACATCCCTTTGCTCCTGTTTTTCAGGACTAACGCTTTTGTGTGATTGGTTTTTGAGAGAGGGGAAGGGAAAGGCTGAGTCTCTCTGACTGAAAACTGGGTGGATTAATTGCTAATAAAATGTGGCATTCATCAATAACAAAGTTACAGGAAGGCTCCAAAGCAACTGGAGGAACATAAAATAAATGGAAAAGCCCCTCACATTGTCCTTTAAGACTCTGTGCTCATTCACAAATCCTTTTTCCAGCCTTTTCATGCTCTGAACTTTGGCCTTAAAGAATTCCCTCTTGTTTCAGTACTTACCTATTTGTCAGCCCCTAAGGGGAAACTGAGGGCTGTGTCCATCTTTAATTGGGATTAAGCAACCTAGACGTTTACTTCCAGAGAAAAGGAACATCCTGGAGGCTTCCTGACCTTGGGAAGTGCTGGGCAGGGAAGCTATTCCAGCCCCTCGCTCCAGTGATGTCACTTGTTTTCATTCCAGTGGCAAAATACAAACATTTCATATTGAAAATACTTTAGAGATAAACAAGTCCCGGGTTTTCTCCAACTGACTGGACTGCTGGGTTGTAATTTCATGGATTCTTGTGACTATTTATGTTTACATATTTATATTACAATAGCCACTATTCAATAGTGACTATTAAATCAATGCTGCCAGGAGATCTGAACACACAGATTGGGAAAAAACCCACCCATATTTTCTTTTTACTGTTAAAACCAGCACATGGGCCTGTATTTTTTACAGTTCCTCCTACTTACATTCAGAAAATACACATATATTTCTGTTTATTCCCTGGGGTGAAGGTTAATGCTTCCCAACCCCTGGGAGTTTGTACTAAAAGTTGCACCATCCACCCTCTGCACCAGAAATTCTCTCGACGTGGATCCTCCCAATAACAGCTGATGTTTTTTAACTTCCAAGATACAAAGAACAAAAATTAAACCAGACCACGAATATATTATACATTCTTTTGCCATTTTGAATTTATCTATGAAGAAGCAGAGCCACACCATTAAAATAAACTTGGATATCCACAGTGTTCCGTGAACGTGGAATCAAAGGCCAGATTTGCAAAGATTTCAGGCTGTAACTATAATTTTTCCCCTTAAAAATCACAGACCATCTTGGAATTTTCGCTGTGTTGGAAGTTTTAAGATGTTGATATTCACAGTGCCTTAAGGCCATCAACCCACTGTGGCTTTAAAATCAACCATTAGTACAATTTAGAACTTTTTTTTCTATAAATGGAATTTAATTAGAGATCAAAAGAAATTAAATGTTGGTTTTGCTGGCAGACCTCAGCAGATGCTCTGAGGGAAACAGAGGTGAGAGAAAAAGCTCCTGCTACAATTCTGAACAAGAAGACAAGAGGAAAATGGACTTTTTTATATATATATATATATACACACACACCTGTAAGTATCAGCAGTAAGACTGAACAACATTAGGAGTAAATTCCTATGTGATCCTTCCCAAAAAATAAACCAAAGAAGGAAGTTCCAACCCATGGCCTGTGGACACTGCCTTTGCCATGGACACTGCCAGGAATTCTCATTCTTCCAGCTCTCCTGAAGAACAGAGTTGCTTAAATTATCTGCTTTTTCCAAATGTCTCCTTTCCTCTGCCTAGGGACTAGCACTGCTCTCTACAAACAGTGATTGGCACTGTTAAATCTAAAGGATGGTCAGCAATTAATCTGAATTTATGCAGTTGTAAACCCTTTTCAGAATGTCCCTTTAGAGCTTTTCTAGCCTCATTTGATAACCCTCATTATAATGATATAATATTATATAGTGGGGTATATATGGTATATAATGAGGTTGCTGTTGCTTTTAAGGACCATTAATATTGAAATTCTTTGAGGCTTTTTTCCCTTCCATTTCTAAAACACAGTACCTTCAATTTAGGCTCTTGTATTACCACCCTGCACCTTGAGCACCACATCCCAGTGCATTACACCAGTGCAAAGAGTTCCTTCCTTTAGAAATGTATCTCCAGGTAACAAAGTCACAGATGGGAGACCCCTGTGGTGTTCTCTGCAGCCCAGGCAGTGGTGCTGGGTTTGCTCTGTCAGGATGGGACAAAGGCAACTGGAATGCACGTGTCAGTGCTTTCCCAGCCCAGGGAACGGGGGTGATTCCCTGCCTGGAAAGAAGTCCAAGCCCTTTGGAGGAAAGATTTCCAGGTCAGCAAAGGGCAGTTCTTTGGTCTGTGGGGTAGGAAGGACGGGAGAAAAATCCCCACACCAGCACTGAGGGGAAAGAGGAAAACCTCAGAGGAGAAAGTGTCCCTTGGGTAGGAACTGTGCTGATGGTGGCAGGGGGGTCTCCGAGCCCAGAACTCCCCACAACTGGCTCCAGCCACATCTCAAAGTGCTGAAGGACAAACCAACCAAAACTCTGTCTTTAATTAGCCCAATTGTCTTCAGAGCCTTTTTGCAGGATGCCAAAATCCTCTCCCTTCCCCTCATCAAACAGGAAGAGAAGATGAACAAACTGTTTCATTTTAAGGGAATAAGCAAAAAGCAGTTCCAATAATTTCTGTCTAGACAGGTCTGCAGGTCCTGGGCCTTCCTAACCCACTCCAGAGCATGTGAAGGAACTTCCTGAGCACAAGTGCCTCTTTTGTCAGAGGGAATGGGGTATTCCAAAGCAAGCACAACTTCATAAATAGGAAAGGACAGGAAGAACTCTCAAGGCTGCAAGAATTATGCTGCAAAATTACTGCAAAATCAGCACACAGGAAGAAAGGGGCAGGAACTGCCATTTGTTTAAAAACCAGAGAGGAGCACACACCTAAAAAGAAAAGCATGGCTATTTCAGCTCTAAATAGGTCTCACGTAATAATTAGTATTTATTTTGCTCTTCTATTAAACACGAACCCCAGTTTGCAATCCTTAGGGGGCACAGTTTACAGGATGAACCTCCTTTCTGTTAACTGTTTCTCTCCTCTGCCATCCCAGTGAACTAACTCCAATCCAGCACCAGAGAAGTCCCTTCACACTGCGATTTCAGTCCCAGCAATTTTCATAGACACAGAAGAAGGTTTCGGCTTACCGCTCACACAGGGACAAATAACTCTGAGGTCTTGGTTACAAGTTAGTTCCAATCTACACTGTAGGTATAACTTCAACCACAGACCTCCCCAAAACTTTAACCTAGAAGAGAGGAAAGACATGGCGAGGAAAGACAGGTAAAGGCTCTTAGAAATCAGTTTGAAAAGGACACTAAAAAAATTAAAATGAATTAAAAAAAGAATTTCAAGAAATGCCGTAGAGGGAGGTAAACATGTAAAACTGAAAACATTGCTCAGGAAAATCAGCAGCATTAGATGGGTAATTAAAAGCAAATTTAGTGAAATTGAGGAAAGCAGGACATGGGAGAGTTGAATGATGACAGAGAAAACATGACTTCAAGGGGAAATGCCTATGAAAGAACATGTAATGCTGTCAACAAACTGCTGGAAAACCACGAGACTTTCTTAAAGAATTGGCTGAACAATCTGAAGATCTCCCTGAGAACGTTTTCAACTTCTCTTCTAATTACAAAGAGGTGAGTCTTTATTTGGAATGAAAGCTGGAATTCACAGGCACCTCTTCACTGCCCAAAAATCACCTGGTGTAACCACCACTAAATGAAATGTCACCAGCAGCAACAACACCTTGTGTCCATCAGGCAACAATTCCTTAGGAATCCACCCAAAATGTACCAGAACTGACTGAGGGGACCTTCAGAGGGAGGGTGGGGGAGGAGGGAAAGGGGACAAGGCAGAATTTACAGACTCCAGCTAATGAACACTCTTTTATTTGAAAACTGTAGGTATCAGGCAATTTTGCCAACAATTATCTCAATTAAAAATATACATCATATCAAACATTTAGAAATGACAGTGGAGATGTAGAAGGAGAAAGCAATTTAGGCAAAGACAATGAAAGCAAAAGGCCTGTCTCAGGATTCTGGAAATGCATGAAAAAAAGGAATAAGAAATTAAAGAAAAAATATTTTAGCTCAAAGAAAACACTCAAGGTTTAAAGGAATGGATGGTTCAAATAAAAAGAAGCTTGACAGTGTGATGGAAGTAAGAAAATCTAAGCTTTTCTTATTGTGGGCTACATAACTGACTGAGAAAAAGCAACAGCAATTATTGCAAAGAGGGACAAAATAAAGGACATAAGTCAATATTCTTACTGTGGTGAAACAGAGAGGAATTTCAGAGTTCCTATTCCATGCAGAGATGAATTGAAAAAAAAATAGAGGAAAGGGAATTGCTTTGGCAGACAAAAGGCTCACCCTTGTCTCTCCCTACAAATGCATGAGATTAAATCCTCCCCCATTACAAAACCTGTGCAAAATTTGTTCAAACTATTAAGTGCCAGATATGAGATTGAATGACAAAGACCAAACAAACAGCAGCAGCAACTTTATGATTTCCAGGGCTAAGGGGACACAGGTAAACAAACAGCAGGGGGAAAAAAAAGGTCTGTTTAGAAAGAAGATGTTGCTACAATTGAGAAAATTATGGCTGTGAAGTCCTACTTTCAGCTTCTTTTAAAAATCTGATAAACTCCACTTTCAAGCTAGAGATTTCATTTTTGAAGCCTCCTCAGCTGACACAGCTACCTCAGTAATTTTGAACTTAAATTGATGGAGTGGCCTATGAAATCCTTCCCCTCCTGCCCCTCTTCCCACAATATCCCAGCACTCTCTACCAGACACTCATTACCTGGGCCAGGGAAGTGTTTAATGACTGTTGGGTGAGCAACAACCAGCAGAGATGGAGGTAAATCAGATGTGTTTAGCAAAATAAAGGAGGATTAGGGCAGCAAGACTTAAATCAGCATTTCCTGCCTGACAGTTCTAACATCATCCTTCTGTCACTGCTCATGGAAATGTTTCTGTGCTACAGGAAACACAAAGCACTGACAGGTTCTAATTCCACACAGGAGCTCAGCAGCATTAAATGTTGGCTGTTTCTCCTGGCAGGTTTATTTCCGTTGACAGGAGATTTATTTAATTACAGACTAATTACTATTTTGTCTGCAGATTACAAGTGGCAGTGTATTTCATGTTGAAGGTATGTTATTTACAGGTTTGAAATGTTTGTTTCAAACTCCTCCTTGGACACAGTTTTTGCAGCATCAAATACAGAATCTAGTATTTCAGAAAAGTAGTATTTAATAGATTCTTCTTTCTTATGCTGTTCTATAGAAAACAAAGACAAATTCCAGTGAAATGGAGGGGGAAAACAGGCATATTTACAAAGCATACCAAAAGCTAAAAGAAAGGAATCAAGGAGTAAGGCTAGATGCCAATTAGCCAATTACACAGAGCAGTCATTCCTCCCTCTGACTAATTTATAAGAAATTATTTTAATTATTGAGGTCAAATTAAATAGTAAGACAACGATAGATAAAATATAATAATAGCAACAACAAAAATGCTGCAAGGTTATAATTTAGAGCTGTTGGCTACTTTCTACATCATGAAACTAGGTAGCTGTCCCCTAAAAAACCATAAGAATAAAATACCCTCCTAGCCAGGAACTGATGCAACTTTGTGTAGAGGAGTTCATATATACTTGGCATTAAAAACCCTCAAAGTTGCTCGGCCTTACCCCATTTATTTAAGAAACAAATCCTGTCATAAAGACTAATTTTTCCTTTCTGGACATATGTGATCAAATCCTGCACTCAGACCACAGAAACAGCACGGCAGCAGCCAGCACAGCTCAGCTCCTAAGGAACCATTCAGCTACAGCTAAAATCTCTCCTCCAAGCCTTGTTTTCCCCGGGAGCGGCGAGCCCTCCTTACCTGAGGTGTGCCTGCCGTGGTTCTGGGCCATCCTCTGGAACAGCTCGCTGTTGTGCTCGTAATACCTGTAGTCGTCGTGCAGGCGGTCGCTGAGCTGCCGCCTCCTCTGCGCATCGTAGAAGTGATCGTAGTAGTAAGAGCGGGCGGCGGCGTCGCCGTTCTCCAGCGCGGGGCCCGCCTCGGCCAGGAAGGGCTGCGAGGAGGAGCCGTATTCCCGCGGCACGTCCGCCAGGCTCCGGGCCAGGTACGACGGGGCCGACAGTCTGTTGCTCTCCCGCCTCAGGATTTCGTGAGGCGGCCTCTGCACCGGAGTTCGGAGGAAGCTCTGGTTCCTGGAAACGATTCCATCCGCGCCGGGGGCGTAGGCAGGGGATGAGGAGTCGGGAGGGCAGATGTCAGTTCGTCTTGGAATGGTCGGACCGTGGCGGATAAAGGAAGGCATCAGGTCTGACAAAGAGCACGGGAGAGAAGTCACAACTCTCGGCCTGCATAAACTATCCGACCGCCACCCCAAATCCCTGTGGAAAACCCACTGAGGGCACATGCAAACAGAACGGCAATGCTGGGACTGGGGCATCAGAAACCAGCACACCCTCCACACCAGCCACAAAACTGGTGCCGGGGCAGTGCAGTTTTTGCCACTAAAATTGCAGCTACAATAAACAAACCAACTCCAAACCCATCAAAAACACGTCAACAAAAAGCCCCCAAACGTCCCACTGAGTGCTGTGCCTACACCAGTCAGGGTTTGTATCTCTCTATTAGAAGGGTCAAGAATATCCAAATATTGGGATCCTTCACTGGGAACACTGTACTTCTGAACTGGGAATAACACGATGTTAATGCCCACACGCTCATGGGAATCCACAACAGAGACAGGAACAGAATCCACACCATGTCCACTCATCCCAAAGCCACAAAGGTCAGCCAGAAAAAGGCTGCCATTCTGCACATGTTAAATTCTCAAACTGTCATGGAGATACTTCACCTTCTCCTTTGCAATTTCACTGCCTCCCTGCAGTAAGTGAAACATTCCTCCTCTCCCTACTTTTACATTCATCATGATATAAATTAAGTAGTTTCCCTCCAGGTAAATCAACACAAATAACTTCGATTTACACTGAGGTTACGCCTATTATTAATTAATTTTTATTAATAAACTCTTACAAGCAAAATGTAACTCTTAGGGTGAAAATCTTGTGCACCCCAGAATGTGTCAGAAGGAAGTTTATAATGACCAATGCACAGCATGTAAGAGCTGGTTATTAGACCATAAGTGTGTGAATTTATGAACCACTCAGGCACACCCACGGCTTAATGGAACAAAAATTAGTGGAGTTCTGTTGCTTAAGGACTAAGTCAGTGCAATCAAACTACTACATTATTTTGCCTTTTGACTGAGGAACCAGCTGTTCATGCAGCAAATACTTTCAGCAAAGCTGAGTGCCTGCTCCTGCCAGTAAATCAGCTTTTGCTAGCTGGGAACTCCAACCTAATCCTGCAATCACAGTGTAAACAAACGCATTTGAGTCTCGGGTTGCCTTCAAAGATCAACAAAAACAAAGTGCCCTTTCCGTGGGTATTTGCCAGTGTTCTGTCCAGTCCCAGGAAAACGGGGCTGTAGCACCAGCGCCAGGCGAGCCACGGGCTGCATTCCAGGTGACCTCACCAGGTGGAGCCACGGGTAGGACCTGGAGCGTTTGCTTCCGCAGGAATTTTATGCAACTGCCTGGCAGGACAGTTATCTCATTCCCAAAGCACGGGAAAACAACCACTCCGTTCTGGAAAGAGAGGGTGCCACAGAATCACGGAATCACAGGACGGTCTGGGTGGGAAGGAACCTCAAAGCCCACCCAGTCCCACCGCCAGCCGCGGGCAGGGACACCTTCCACCACCCCGACCAGCCCGGCCTTGGGATCTCAGGCTAAAAACGAAGCCTGGAGCCTCCCTGAGCCCGGCCGTGCTGAAACCGAGCGGCGGAGAGCACCGAGGGGGGCCCGGCCAGCCCCACAGAGCCGGGCACAAAGAGCGCCCGCGGGCCCGACGCTGCCGCCCCGCTGCGCCTGCCTGCGGCTCCCTCCGCCACCTCCCCGCGGGAATCACACACACACACACACAGCGGGACACACACAGGGATACCCCCCCC
>VXBX01007121.1:237648-262937 GCA_013400415.1 Scytalopus superciliaris
TCTATATTTTATATATATATAAAATTATATATGTATATTTATAATTTTCTATGTGCATATTTATTTATAATTATATATGTACATTTACTTATATATGTGTAAGCAGAAGGTCTAGGAGAACTTGGGGAAATAGTGGGTCATTAACAGGCTCCCAAATCGAGTTTTTGAGCAAGGAATAAGACACAGCAGACAGGGAATTCAGAGCAGTCCACACAGGTCAGCACAGCACAAACAGGCCAGGACTTTTCATTTCATTTCATTTCATTTCATTTCATTAAGTGAAGCTGAAACCCACAGCAGCTGGGGGGGGGAAAGAGCTCAAAACTGACTCCAATTAATGAGAGCACAGAACACCAGGATCAATGAGCAATGGAAACTGCAAAGCAGGATGAATATGGACTCATTCCTTAAAAAAAATGGGAATGACTTTGGATATCTTGGGAGCCAAAGATGCTGAAAAAGGGAATGATTTTAGATATCCCAGGATCCAGAACGCTGCAAAATGCAGAGGAGCAGCAACCCCAGGGATGGATTTGATACCCAGAGCAGGGGATAACCCAGCCTCGGGCTCGCTGCGGGAGAGAGGATGGGCAGGGATTGGGAGGGGAGTTTTCCAGGTGCTGAAGGGGCACTAAAAGGGACACAAACTCAGGATGGAGATGGAAAACCAACAGTGGGAATTAAGGCAGGACGTGCTCACAGAAATGGCAGAGTTGAGACAAACCAAAGGGAATTTGGCCTCATTTATAACTGCAGAATGGATGTTTTTATAACAGTAATTTAGAAATTTATCTCAAAAAGTACATGAAAAAGTGTTTTAAATCAGAATATCCATTCACTTTGAAGAAAAAAAGGTCAAGAATTAAGTGTATCAGTGCCCAGAGAGCAAAGAATTGCAAAGCCTCCCTGCAAGTACTTTTGAATTCAAGGAGTTTTCCAGCTTTTCCAGGAAATGTGGAAGTGGTTCCTCTCCAGGATGTGACTGCTTTGCAGATACTGTTTCTGAGGCTTCCAAAAGCAAAATTCTAAGTATCTATCATTTTCTATGTGTATTTATTTATATGTTATGACCCTCCTATGACCCAGCACATTCACCTGCAGCTGCCATTGCTCTTGTAGGGCTTTTATTGCCTTATTTATTTCTAGATTAAACCCTCCACAGGATCAGCACTTCTGCAAAGGACACCTTCCAATCAATTTTATTTCCACTTATATGATTTGCTTTGAAGTTCTTTTTTTAAAGGAACATTTTGATTTTATGCCTTTTTTTTTAAAAAAATTAGTTTTTACTCCATGTTTTGGAAACTTTAAAACATGTTTAGTGCATATATTGTCTCAAAAATACCCTTTATTTTCTGGAATATCCTATTTACCATGCTCAGAGATTCTTGAGCTTCAAAGTCTTGGTCTTATTATAGTTTTTAAAAATTATAACTGCAATCTCAGTTTAAAGTGTAAGAGGGTTTTTCTACTGCTAACAGATTCATAAACAGTTAATATTACTTTATCCAATTTATTTAAATATAAATCTAATCTAGATAAATATCTAATCTAAATAAATCCAAGCTAACACAAATATTTAGGATTTTATCTAAGTTATTTAGAGCTTTTTCTTCTCTAATAAGAGAGAGCTGTAATATTATTTTAAGACCTCTGGCCTGAGCCAAAGCTTTAGAGATTTAGAGATTCATTAACTTTTTGATTAATTGGCAAGCTCAGTCTCAAGTTTAATTGTTATATGGGAGATGCAAACTCTTCTACCTGTTGCCTGGAATTCAACTAGAATAAATAATTAAACAATAAAAACTCTAATGGTTTTAACAAGCTGAAAAAAATCAAAACACCACTAAAAGTGACTCTGGCCAATTAGGGAATGGGATGGGATTAATCTTCCTTGGGAGTGGTTTTCCTCAGAAATGCCAGTGGTGAAGTTTCTCTGCAACAACGCCTTGTTTTGTGGCCAAATCACGAAGATAGACCTTCTAAGAAGGATTAATTTGCTTTATTCTGCTGCAGCGGGACTGACACAGCTCCAGGTGACAGCAACAGCCCCGAGGGGGATGTTACGGGATGGGGCTGGGGTGGTGGATTGGTGAAAAATAACAGTTCCAGACATGGATATTCAATAAAGAAACAAAAAAACCCCAACCCCATAAACATGGAAGGATCAGGAGGGAAAAGCCAACTGAGTGTGGATGGGAGAGGCTTTGAGCCCAAAACCATCCAGAGCCCTTCAAAGCCAAGCTGTGGCTCGGGCCAAACAGAGAATCAGAATTGATGGGGTTGGAAAAGATCTCTGAGATCATCAAGTCCAACCCTTGGTCCAACTCCAGTCCCTTTCCCAGCTCAGGGCACTCAGTGCCACGGCCAATCTCAGTTTAAAAACCTCCAGGGTCGGTGAATCCCCCCCCTCTCTGGGCAGGCCATTCCAATGCCTGAGCACTCTCTCTGCAAAGGATTTTTTCCTAATATCCAACTTAAATTTCCCCTGGCAGAGCTCAAGCCCCCCTGTCCTATTGCTGACTGCCTGGGAGAAGAGACCAACCCCCCCCTGGCTGTGACTCCCCTTCAGGTGGTTACAGACAGTGATGGGGTCACCCCTGAGCCTCCTCTTCTCCAGCCCAAACCCCCCCAGCCCCCTCAGCCTCTCCCCACAGGGCTTGTGCCCCAGTCCCTTCCCCAGCCTCGTTGCCCTTCTCTGGCCCCGCTCCAGCCCCTCAAGATCTTTCCTGAGCTGAGGGGCCCCGAACTGGACACAACACTCGAGGTGTGGCCTCACCAATGCAGAGTACAGGGGCAGGATCCCTGCCCTGGGCCTGCTGGCCACGCTGTGTTTGATGCAGGCCAGGATCCCATTGGCCCTCTTGGCCCCCTGGGCACACTGTTGGCTCATGTGGAGCTTCCTGCCAACCCAAACCCCCAGCTCCCTTCCTGCCTGGCTGCCCCCCAGCCACTCTGTCCCCAGCCTGTGTCTCTCCAGGGGCTTGTTGTGCCCAAAGTGCCGGACCCGGCAAAAACAACCCAATTCCCCACCCGTTCGGGAAGGGATGGATTTCCTGGCGTAACCAGAGGAGGGATCTCCGCGGGGCTGGGGAGTGGCAGCCGTGCCTGGCAGGGTGCGGGGCAGCCTTACCTGGTGGCCGGTGGTGTCCGAGGGGCGCCCCTCGCGCTCTCCCTGCAGCCGGTGGCTCCGTCTCTCCGCCTGCAGCAGCTGCAGGAGCTGCTCCCTGGGCCCCGCGGCACAGCCCGGCTGCTGCTGGGGCTCCCGGCACGGCGGGCTCTGGCTACGCATCCCGCTGGGGCTGCACTGGAGCATCTGCAGGAGGGGCAGAGACAGCCGGCCCTGAGCCCTGCCCGCCGTGCCAGGGACGCTCCGGGCACACGGCGAGCCTCGGCTCGGGGCGGGTCGGACAAGCTGAACAGCAAATTTCCCAAAGGGGAAGAAAAAAAAAAAAAATGCAATTGCATGCAGTTCTAAAGGAATTTGGGCTTGGATCTGTTGTTTCCCCACCTGTGAGGCCTGTCAGAGTTTAGTTTGGGGGAGTTTTAACTCAACAGCCCTTTTTAATTTTTTATAAGTTTTAATTTTAAACTCCATCTGGGCATCTCCTCTGAAAAGCTGCTCACGGGTTGTGGCCTTTAATTGAGGGTGGAGAGAGAACACCCTCAAAGCACAACACGCTTTCAGTGTCACCCCTGATGGCCTCAGCACTTCGATGCCATTAAATTCAAAATGCAGTGTTTAAACCCCTCTGTATCTCGCCTCAATGCTCACTGCTAAGTGGGGAAATATTAACAGCCAGCACAGTCACATGAAGTAATTTAAAGGGTTTTTTTATACTGAAGTAAAACCCAGGTGAGTAACTCACAGTTGCAACAGTTTATAATATTAAAAAATTCCAGAGTGAAAATCCCTGATGTTTCAGACAAGCTGATTTGCAGCTTGAATTGCTGTAATATAAATAATTTCTTCCTTAGTTGATCCCATAAATTCTCACTTGTTATCCCCAAAACCATTACTCCATTCCCTTATAGGATTGTCTTAGCAGCTTTAATTTTCCTTTCACAAGTGGTAAAATTAAGACCTCAATTTGGAATTGTATTTCAACTATTGAGTTCATCTCTAAGTATAAATATATTTGACAGTGATGCAGCTCCTCTGGCCCTGTGACCATCTCTAGATCTCTGCTGGCCCAGGTAAACAAATAGGCTTTGAAGCGCTTAAAAATAAAACTATTTGTGTTATTTTAATTTATCTGGGGGGTTTTCTCTGGAATCAACTAGTCTAGAAAGGAGCTGCTCCTTTCCTGACAATAAACAGTGAAAATAACGAGCTGTAGAGGTGGAATTTCTTTAGGGGTTCCTGTCATGTTGTGAAGCACACGAGTATCTAGTGAAGAAACAGTCAATTAGTGGTAAGAGCATCTTAAAAATAAATACTCATGGAACAATAATGAAAAAAAACCCAACAGAGCCCTGCTGTGCTCACCTGGGGCAGAAAATGGAGCAATAATGAACCTGCTAAACTACTGGGATGATGCCAAGTGGGATCACAGTTAATTTAAGGATACATGGGACAGTCTGGGGGGGAAAGCATGCAAGTGCCACAGGTAAATATGCAAACACCTTCAAACCTCACAGTCAGTGGGTTAGGAGGAAGCCACTTTTCATTGTCTCACTTCCAATTTTAATTCCATTTGACTCCAACTGGGTTATTTCTCCCCATTTTCACAGCAGAGCCTTAGAAATGCAGCTTTTCGGGGCACAGAACCACAATGCATGACACACTCAAAGTCAAAAATTGACATTAAAATGAATAGTGGCTTCTTTACTGAAAAGATGGAATGGAATGAAGAAAAAAAAAGCATTAAAAAAAAAAAAAAAGAAATGTTTTCTCCATGCTATGATGGTACACGAAAAATGATTGCTCTACCTTCGCACACTATTTCAGAAAGAGAAGTGCACCCTTCTCTGCTACTTCCAACCACTGAGCTCTAGCCAGGTTAGCCAGGAACAAAAGGAGAACAGGCACAAAAGAGAGAGTTAGAGGTCACCAATGGCACACACACACCTGCCTGGGATATGGTTACAGGAGGAGCAACAGCCTGGGGTTGGAACCCACAGCTCAGGAGCAAACAATTCCCTGCCTGGGGTTTGCACCAAAGGGTTTAACAGTGCCTGGAGTTTTCCCAGAGCTTAATTAAGACTATATAAATAAAAGCAGGGGAATATAAACACTCTTTTCATTAACTTCTCCAAATCTCATCTTTGCTAATCAAGCTTTTACAGTTTTATAGCTAATTACATAATGTTTCCTATCTGCTGCCTTGAAGTCTCTTTAAGAAAGTGTTGCAAAAGCCTCATCTAAAAGATGCTTTGATTTATAGGAAAAGCCAAAATTGTGTTTTTCTTTTTAATGTTATGTTTTAAACTCAAATCCAGGACATCAACTCAGAGGTCTGGGCTGGCCTTAAAGGTCACACCAAACACAGTTTGCCCATTCCAAGGACTCCTCCAGTTTTAATATCCAGCATAATTTGGAGGCTTTGGAAGAATCTCACCTGCAAATTTCAAGGCATGAGTGAAAACAACAGTAAGTTGTGTAAATTGTTAATTTATTGTGATCTAGATAAGATGACAAGGCTTAAAATCAGCAAATGACTCCTTTGGTAAATCAGAACAGGTCTCTACACTAAGAGCAACACCACAAATATTAGTCAGAAAATTTGAAGTGACATGTTTTAGGAAGGAAGAGAGAAGTGTTAGCCCTGCCTCAAGCACAGAGGCAAATTTCTCTGCTCTTTGATTTGCTATCTGAAGCCTTATGTGAGTTATGATAACCCACAACATGTGTCACACTCACACCTTGGCCATGAAAGATGAAGCCAAAGCTCAGGAGAGATTAATTCTTCTAGTTTCCATTAGTTTTCTCTGTTCCTACACATCTAGAAGTCATTTTAAAACCAATCCCCAGGCTCAGTGAGACAGTGATAAAGCCCCCCAGCCAGCCCTGAGTGAGAGGTACCTCCATCAGCTGATCATCCAGCTTGACTTGCTTTTTTCTCAGCCCTTCATTTTCTGAGCTGGTTTCCAGTTCACGTTCCAGAGAATTCATCTGGCTGATCTATCAGAGACAAGAGAAGCTTCCTTAGGAAAAACAGCAGTCGGTGATTTTTATCTGGTTTTTTCTTTTTTCTCCCCAATACTCAAGTCATGAACCATTAAATATAAAGACAACCCAAGACTGAAACCCAGGAGTATGTGGACAAGTGGAATGCTTTGCTGCAGGTGATGCCACGCAGCATCACGTGCCCTGCAGGGGCAGAGGGCACAGCCAGCAAATTGGGAAGGGACAAAGCTCAGAGCAGAAGGAGGATGTGACAGCTGACCACTTCCCCAGCCCAAACCAACCTTCCTGTTTGCAGATGACAACTCCTTCTGAAGCTGCTCACACTCTCTCTTCAAGCTCAGTTTCTCCTGCTCTATGGCTTTGACAATTCCTGACTGGCTTTGATGCTTCTGGTGCTTCAGGGAAAGGATTGTGGATTCCAGCTGTCGGATCTAAGGGAAGAACAGAGGTGGGAAGATGTTCCAGGTCATTCAAAAAATCTAATTGCACTTACTCCATCTTAAATACTGAGCACCAATTGACTTTGGACTCACAGAATCACAGAGTGGGGGTTGGGGTGGAAGGGACCTTAAAGACCATCCTGTTCCAACAGGGACACCTCCCACCAGCCCAGGTTGCTCAGAGCCCCATCCAACCCTGCCTTGGACACTCCCAGGGATCCAGGGGCAGCCACAGCTTCTCTGGGCAACTCTGGGGGTATTTTTGACATTTTGGCTTTGAGCATCTTGTCCTTCTCTCCTCCTTTCCTTTCCTCCTCCTCCCCAGAATCTGCCCAACACTGTCAGCCATTGGAATTGCACAGGAGGAATGCTGGGAATATTAAAAATGCTTTTTTTAAAAAGAAAAAAATGAAAGGGTGCTAACTGGAAGTCAGACCAGGATCTTGGACAAGAATTAACAGGAATTTCTTTTGAAGAAGAGAAACATCCTGAGAGTGCTGTGGAGTCTCCTCCTCTGGAGATACTCCAGACCTGGCTGGGTGTGACCCTGTGCAACCTCTCCAGAGCTCCCTTCCAACCCCAGCCCCACTGTGACCTGCCCCTTTGCTCCAATTACCTTCTCCCTGGAGTGAGCCAGGTCTGCCTTAGTGCTCTGCACTTCCCTCTGCAGCCTCTCATTGTCCTGCCTGAGCAGGCTCTGCTCCTGCTCCAGTTCATCCCAGTGCAGGGGCCCCTGCTGGTCCTGCAGCCCTGGGGAAGGCACAGCCCCTTCCAGAACCCGGTTCTTAAGACAGACAGAATTGCAGGGTTAGGCCTTAAACAAAGAAGCAGATATTTCCTCCCTTCAGCTGGGGTTGGAGTTGACTTTTGGTGACTGCAGACTCTGAAGTTGCAGGATTCCCATCCTCCTCCCAGCCTGCACACAGTTTTCTCCCAAGAAACCCAATTTGCAAAGCCCAAGTGCTTCCCTTTACTAAGATCATGTATAATAACTGTGTGCAGAGTGAGTGCACAGAGTTCAACACCACAAGAAAAAAAAATCAAGTAATTTGTGCTCTGTTTAGAACAAAATAGAACCCAGTATTATGTATTATTCAGTAATAGCTGTAATTTAGCTCCTGTTGTAAAATTCTGAAACTGCCTCTTTGCCATGTGGACATTAAATATTCCTTAATTACATGGCAAACAAGCCAAATTACCAACTGAATCCATAATACCAATCCCAAGACTGCTGTCTACAACCTCCCCCAGTTACAAATCCTCATCAGTCAAGACAGGCTGATATAATCCTGTACCTTTCCAAACCAAGTCGGACTAAAAATTAGATCCTCAGTCAATTAATTTTTGTAGCTGAAAGGTGCAAATTCACACACTGTCCACAGATTCGGGGTTTGGTTTTGGCAATAGTTTCTTTCAGGGAAGGATGGAGACTGGGGAGACTGATCACTTAAGGTTTCTAAAAAATCAGCTTCCAATCTGCACATCATGTACAACACACAACAATTCTAGTTAACCTCTGGGGCACCTGAAGTGCCTTTACCTTGTCACTGGTGCTCTGCAGCTGCTTGTGCAGGGCCACCACCTCCTGCCTCAGGGTCTCCCTCTCCTGCTGCGCCGCCCGCAGGTCGGATTTGAGTCGGGCCAGCTGGAGGTTGGTGCTCTGCAGAGTTTCCTCGAGGCTCTGGACCTGCAATGGGCAGGGGGCAGCTCTGCTGGGCCAGGGTTTCTGTGTATGCACCTGGGGTCACGGGCTTGTAGGATCTCTGATGGAAGGAGGGAGGGACGGGAAGGGGCAATGCTGGCCCTTTGGGAATGTTAGATTTGAGTTTCTCTCTCCAGCCCCCTGGCAGGAAGAGGGAGCTGAGGGATGTTGGGATCTGCTCCCCCAAAACAAGGAGCAGGAGGAAACAGCCTCAAGTTGTACCAGGGGAGGTTTAGACTGGATATTGGGGAAAACTTCTTCATGGAAAGGGATCCACCCCATCCCTGGAGGGATTTAAAAGCCCTGTGGGTGTGGCACTTGGTGACATGGTCAGTGGTGGCCCTGGCAGTGCTGGGGGATGTTGGACTCCATCTTAGAAGACTTTTCCAACATTCCAATTCTACAATTCTAAATCATTTCCCAACTTTCTGTTCCCAGTTGGCAGCCACCCACTTTGAATACAGACACAATGCTGCATTTCACAGAGACACCTTCCAGCCCTGTGATATGCTGGGTGAGATTTCCCTGGAATTACTTCCTCTCTCTGGCAGTCCATGGCCAAAGAGACACCCCAAGAGCTCAGCCAAGCAGCCAGATTGTCACTCCCCTCCCTGCCTGGGGAGGGCCAAACCTGCACCAGGAGGGCAGGAGCAAAGTTGCTGCAGTATTTTAGGAACAACCAGGCAGAGTGGGTTGGCAAAAGTAACTTGGCTGTAGATGCAAAACAGCATCACTTGTTTTTGGGGAGAAAAAGCCCCTTGCTGTGTTTAGAAGTTCCCTCTTGTCCTTTAAGAGCATCACTCTGAAAGCCCATCAAAGCACAGCCACTCTCAGCTGCACCTCTTTGCACACACCAGGAGGGGGGTTTAGTGAAAGGAAGCACTATGAGAGATGATCCAGATGCTTTCACCTATGGTTGTAGCAAAAAAAGAAATAACCACTGGTTTATACCTTTTCCTGGGAGGTGCTGAGCTGTGCCTTCAGTGCCTGGCTCTGCTGCTCCCAGGATTTCTGCTCCTGCTTCAAGCTGCCAACTGTGCTCTCCAAGCAGCTCACTTGAGCTACCTGCAAGGAAATCACAGGGGGAAGCCTCACTCAGGATCTTCCACAACTCAGACTGACCTCGAGGGTTAACCCAGAGGGAGTTAAAACGGCACAAAGAAAGCAAAACCCCCTCAGTTCAGCTCCCAGCCTGAATTTCCACACAAGATCATTATTTATAGTGTGCAGAGCAGTTACTCTGCTCAGCTTCAGAGTTCCCCTGTGTTAAAGCTGCAATAAAAGCCCAAGAACACTGCCCTCCTTGTCCTGCTGCAGTATTTATATCCAGGCCTCTCTTCCTTGCAATGTTTGGAATTTTCTACATAATCAAATTACAGCAAAGCTGTGCTCCAGAATTTAAGCTTTCCTCTCTCAGACCAGCTAGGAAAAAACCCCAGGCAGGGGCAATTCAGCTTCAGGGTAAGGCAAAAAACCACTTAAAGCAGTTTTAGAGGTTCTGGTGATGCAGATGGTGATACAAGAATTTTAACAGCCTGTGGTGATGGGGGGTTGCAGTTTTCTTACCTTGTCAATACACCTGTTCAGCTCCTCACTCAGGGCTTCTTTCTCCTTCTGCAGCTTCTCATTTTCCGTAATTAAGCTCGAAACTTCGTTCTGAAGGTCAGAGAGATCAGGGCATCTGGGCAGCTGTGGAAAGCAAACCCCTCACAGCTGCATTTCTGTGCTGCTGCACAATTTGGTGTGCAAGTCATGGAATGGTTTAGGCTGGAAGGGACCTTTAAAGGTTCAACCTCAGCTAGCCCCGTCCAACCTGCCCTGGGACACTCCCATGGATGGGGCAGCCACAGCTTCTCTGCCCAACCTGTGCCAGGGCCTGCCCACCTTCCCAGCCAGGAATCCCTTCCCAATATCCCACCTAAATCAACATGTGTTGAAGCACATGGAAGGAAAAGCACTGCACTGCTGACTTCTGCCCCCTTTCCCAGCAGAGCACTCTGCCTTCTCTGCCAGGCCCTCCTGCCTCTCCTTACTCAGTCTCTGCCTGTAATTACACCCAGCCACAATCCACTCATTACTGAGCACGACTCAGCTGCTTTTCCTTTCTAAGACCATTATCCACACCCAGCACTGGGTGCCTCAAGTGAGTTTTACACTGCACAGAAAATGACTTTGTGGAGCCCTAATCAGGGAGGTGACTCATTTGGAGCCTTCATTCTCTGTGTTCATCAGCATGTATTTACAGCCAGCTGAACTGGGCTTATACAGGAGGATAACTGAGCCCCTCCAGGAAATTAGCTCCATCCATATCTCCAGATGGGATTAGCAACAGGAATTCTCTGAGACGACATGGTGGAAGAGCTCAGCCCTTAAGTGGAGCTGTATGGGTCATCACCAGCTATACAGGGGAATCCTCTCCTGTGGATCCCATTTGCCCTGTCTTTTCCTTGATTAGAGCTTTCAATCTTTGTCCTGATCAAAGCTTCCCTCTTGTAGATCCATTGCTCCCACAAACCACTTGGCAAAGCCCAGGTGAGCCCAACCTTATTTGAACAATTGTACACTGTACCCAGAGACTGTCTCAAGAGGAGCATTCCCTTAATTTCTTTAAGGAAAGGTCATAAAAGTAATATTTCCAAACCAGGATACATTAAAAGATGGTGAGAATTATCTGATGGCACTCAAACAGAATCACAGAATGGGCTGGGTTGGAAGGGACATTAAAAATCATCCAGTGCCACCCCCTACCATGGCCCCTCCCTCCCACCAGCCCAGGGGGCTCCAAGCCCCATCCAGCCTGGCCTGGGACATTCCCAGGGATGGGGCAGCCACAGCTTCTCTGGGCAATAAGATGCCATACCTGTTTTGTCTTCTCCAGCTCCTGCTTGAGGATGTGGTTGTCCTGCTCCAGCAGATGAGCTTGAACCTTCATTTTTGACACCTCCATCTCCAAAGATGACACCAGATTTGATGACTGCAGAAAGGAAAGGGCTCAGATTTCAGTGTGGGAGACTCAGAGAGCTCTGAAGGCTGAGCAGAGGATGCTGCAGCCAGTGACAATGGTTAGAGCTGGGATGGCATGGGATAAACACATGTGGGAAGAGCAGGGATAACATTTGGCATCACTAAGCTCCATTTTCAAGACAAACCTGCACACTTTTCCCTCCTAGCTTTCCTTCCTGCCACGTGCAGGAATGTTTAAGCCAGAACTTAGCAAAGTCCAGCTTTCAAAGCCCACACACATCCCAAGACAGGGATGCCAATTCCACAGCACCTGGAAGTCCAATCGTCCCAGTATAATCCATACCTTTATTTTGGAGTTCTCCAGTTCCTCTTTCAGTGCCAGTCTCTCCTTTTCCCATTCTTCCAGGGTGCACTTTCCCTCTTCCCTTTCCTTCTGCTTGAGCACCTTTGCCAGCTGTTGATTAAGATCCTGCACATCTGCTTGGTTCTTGGAGTTCCTCTGGCTAAGCTCTGTATTTTCAGAGTCCAGCTGTTGGTTCCTGGTCTTCAGATCTGCCACCTGAGTGGGCACAGCAGAGTCAGTTACACTGCTTTTCCACAGGGAATGAGATTTTTAACATTTCCTCTTTGCTAAAGTGATTAAAGATCTGACAAGTGTCATCCAACTGTTACTCTGACCAGTTAATTGGCCTTAATTAGACCAGTAATATCAGCCACCCAGCACACCACTGTGCCTCCTTCCCTTTGCCATGCTGATGTGGATTTTGAGGGTTATCCTAGTAGATTATTCCAGGAAGAATTTTCCTAAGCAACACTACGAGGGACACGAATGTAAAAGCTACTTAAACCTTCTACTTTGGCCACCATCACAAACCACTCTGAAAATAAAAGTAGCAATCACATGGATAGCATTCCTAGAGCCAGCCAGCTGGGAAACAAGCAGAGGCTGAGTCACATCATCTCTGTTTCCCACGGACTACTGCAAAGCATTCCCCACAAAGACTGCAAAACCAAGACTTAAACTTTGTATTCCTACAAAGTAAACTTTCCAGGGTGACTTTGGAAAGTGCTCTCAAGCTGGATAGTTGCAGCTGTTGTCTCCTGAGCAGGTCAAACAAGCCTCAAATGGATCCCAAAGAGGTAACAAGAAGAGTTATCAAAGTTTACATTTATCAAATGGTCATTTTTCTGCTGCCTTTGTGACCATCCAAGGAGCAGTTGTTACACAGGGATGGTTTCTATGGAGAAGGTTCTGGGCTCTGACCACACACCTGCTTTTTCAGGTTGTCAACCATCTTCTGCACAGCCACTTTCTCCTTCCTCACAGCCTCTATCTTTTGCCTGAGGAAAAATGGAACCTCATTAACATCAAAACCACTTATTAGTACATTAAATTAAGATAGAACAAGAAGACACAGCCTCAAGTTGCACTAGGGGAGGGTTAGGTTGGATATCAGGGAAAATTCCTTCACTGAGAGGGCTGTCCAGCCCTGGCACAGCTGCCCAGGGAAGTGGTGGAGTCCCCATCCCTGGAAGTGTTCAAAAACCACATGGATGCGACACTTAGGGACAAGGTTTAGTGGTGCAGATGGCAGTGCTGGGTGAAGGGTTGGACTTGATGATCTCAGAGGGCTTTTCCAACCTTAGTGATTCCATGATTTTAAGAATAGGCTGCTTTTTAACATTGCCAGAAGTGGTAATTCTGGGTATTTATTTAGAGCTCAGCATCACTGCTTTGTGTAAGTTTGGCTCAATCCCTCCAGGTGCCCCACAGAGGCCTTTCCCAGAAGGGAAGAGTAATTGCAGGATCACAGATGGTTCTGTACCTGCCAGAAATCAAATCCCTGCAATAATCTGTCCTGTGTAGCTCTCCCTGCCTTTGGTGAAGCACAATAATTGCATCAGCTCAGCTCCCAAGGAGTCCTGTGCTTGTGTGTGTCACTGGCTCACCTCAGTGCCTCCAGCTAAGCCTGGCTCTGGGAATGGCCATGGGAAAGGATGAGGAATAGCCTGTCAACCCACTGCACTTCCAACAGCACCACCAAATAAGCCCATTTCAGGTTTGTAGAAGCCCTCACACACGAAGGAGCTTGGAGAGAAGGGATGAGCCATCGTGGCAAGGGCCTCAAGGCACGTGCCCCGTGGAATTCTCACCTCATTTCTTCTCGGGATCCGTTCAGCTCCCTGAGCTTCAGGCTGGAAGCACTTCCTTCCTCGTTCAGTAAAGTCACCTCGTTCTTCAGCACGGCATTCTCTTCTCGGAGCTTCTCGGCCTCACATCTGGGGCAGAGAGGGGAGACAGTGAGGGCAGTTCCTGTGTGACACCCTGGGAGAGCCTGAGCTGCCTGTGAGGCTTCAAAGCAAAGCTACAGCTGGTTTGTTTTAGGCACAAGTGGGATATTCATTTTGTGTTTATTTAGTTAGAGCATCCCCCAGTTTGTTAAAAAAGGGGGGGTTTTTTGGCATGTTTTTGTATAGCTCGAGTTAAAAATCTAAGAAGTTTCTGTGTCTTTCAGTCCTTAAGTCACAAATAACATCACTTAACACCACAATATGCAGCCTGCCAGGAGAGCAAACTGTTTCCCCAGCTGGAACTCAGAATTCTGGGAAGAGCACTGTTGGAAAGTGCCTTTTCAGTCCTCAGGCAACTGCACAGAAATAGCCACGGTATAACACCTGAAGGAACCATTTCCTGCAGGAAGCTGGTGCTGAACAACAATTAAACCACTTTATCCATTAAAAGAAAAGAAAAAAAAAATCCTTGCTGAAATACAGCAGTTAAAAACAAGCAGGTAAAACCTGTGATATACTCTGTGTATATAATGGTATACTATGGTGGCATTATTATGGTGGCATACTATGGTGGCATACTATGGTGGCATATTACAATGTTATTATTATCAGACACCTGATGGGTTCCTACCTGGGGAAAAATGTCACTGTAATTCTCTAATATTGACTTAAACATCGATAAAATCAGAAGCCCTTTCAGCATTTCAAACTACCATCATTCTCTAGCATTGAGTGAAATACTGTGACAAACAGAAGCAGCTTCAGCATTCCGAGCAACACCTGGGACTCGACGGGACGGAAGGGAGCCAAGTGATATTAGTAAAAGCCACAAGCACTCTGGAAGCGTTACCATGGATCTCAGACACGGAAACACGGAGCTTGCTCTACTCTACACTAGAGGCTGTGACGGTGCCCACATCTGCAGCACAGCTGGCGGGTCGCTGGAGCAGCAGTGCCCCCCGTGGGGTTATTCCAGCGGTGGGTGGGTGGGTTATCCACGCCTGGAGGGGGCCAGGAGTCCACGGCCCCCCCCGCCTGCTACTCGTGGTTAATCTAGGGCGGCGGCGTGCGGGGTTAGCTCAGGGTACGTTACCTCAGGGCATCCACCCTGTGCCGCAGCCCGGCGCACGTGCTCTGCAGCCCCTGGGCCACCACGCTGCTCTCCTCGCCCGGGAAGCACTCGGAGGAGCTTGGGATCTCCTCACCCGGCAAGCACCTTGGGATAGCCGGAGCTGCCGCCTTCTCCCCCCAGCGGGGCTCCAGTCGCTCCCTCTTTCCCACCAGCGCTCCTCTCGCCGCGCCGGCACCCCGGGAACGGTCCTGTCGGGCTGTGAGTGCTGGGGGATGTTCCTCCGGCCTCCCAGCTGTCCTGTCCCTCTGCATTTCTAGGTTTCCTTGAGCATCTTGCTCTTGGGCATCTTCCGACTTCTTTGACATCTTGCTGTCCTCTTGGAACTCGGCGCTTTCCAGCTCGCTCTCTTCTCCCTTGCAACGAAGGCCTCTCAGCCTGTGCAGGTTGTCTTCGAGCCATTTGTTCCTTTCAATTAACTGTATCATCTCAGCTTTCAGATCCTCGTTTTCCACCTGAACTTCTTCCTGTAGCGACAGGAGCTCAGCCTGTGCCATGGATCTGTCCTCCAACTCTTTGACCCTTTTCCAAAGCTGAGCTATAACGCCCTTCAGGTCACCATGTGTTGATCCAGGAGCATGATCCAAAAGGAAAGAGGCTTCACTCAGTTCTTCAGCCTCCTCCAGCTTGAAAGCATCAGAAGCAAACCCTTTATTTTTGGGAGCTGCTCTGCCATTTAGCGGCTGAGCCTTCTGCTTTTTAACATCGTCATGTGGCATTTTTGGCCTGGGAATTTTCTCCAGATCTCTCTGTTTTGGCAGCAGAGGCACCCAAGAAAGCGGCTCTTGGCTCCCATCAGCATCCAGAGCTGCCTGACTTCCTTGTATCCACCACCCCCGTGCCTCGAGTGTGTGGCCGCCTGCCCTGGCTTTCACACATCCTTCCTCCGCGTCTGAATCCATCTCCGTCGTGTCTCCCGGGTCTGTACTATCAGCCTCCGAGGCTGGGAGGCCATCTGAATCCATTCCCTCCTCTGCATCTTGACAATCGCCGGGCAACCCTTCGAAACTGGGATCCATCTCCTCGGGTTCCGAGCCGGAGCCGCCGGCACCGGGAGGCGGCTCCTGCCGGGCGGCTCGGAGCCGGTGCCGCAGCCTGAGGATCTGGGCGGCCATCCTGACGTTCTCCTTCACAGCCTGCTCGTGCACCTTCTGCAGGGTTTGGAGGACCTCTGCATCATCCCCCAGAGGGGCCCCAGCGGGGCAAGCAGCGATTTGGCTCTTGGCTTTTGCATACTCGCTCTCCAGGGCCCGGTAATGGCTTTGGAGGGCGGAAAAACTACGTGTCTCCCGCCGCAGTTCCTGGATTTTCCCTTGGAGGGCTGAGATTTCCATGCCCATCTCAGCCTTTTCTGTCTCTGCTCGTGCACAGATGTCTTTGTTCAAACTCTCCAGAGCAAGAAGTCTGGAGTTGAGCTCCTCTTTCTCTTGCTTATACTCACTGTCCAGTCTCTCCAGCTTTTGCCTCACCAGCCTCCCGCTCTCCTCCACGGCGGAGATTCGCTCATCTTTGTCCCTGAGCTCTTTCTCATGGTCACTTTGGAGCTGGGCCATTTGCTCCCTCAGCCCTTTGTCCTGCTCCTCAGCAGCGCTCCTCAGGTCTTCCAGCTCCCTCTCCAGCTGCTCCCTCTCGCACACCAGCTTGTTCACTTCTTCCTTGAAGTTCTTCTCCAGGAGGTCCCTCTCCTGGGTCAGGGCAGAAGAAACAGCCTTTTCACTTGCCAGGCTTTCCTTCAGCTGCTCGTGGGCTTCAGCCACCTCCTGAGCAATTTCATCCCTTTCAAACTCCCACTGGGATTTCTCCTCTCTTTGCTGCTCTGCCAGTTCATGCAGCTCCCGCTGGTGACGACCTTCCAGGCTTTGAAGGGTTTCTTCATATTTATTCACAAGTGTTTGTGTGTCCACAGAAAACTGAGTTTGGGCATGAGATGCTCTTCTGTTATAGTCACTTGTCATTTTTTTCCTAAACATGGTTAATATAAAATATTACTAAACTCTGGGGTACCTCAAAGAGAGTCAAATGGCTTTTTTGGCTGAATAAAACAAGCTGGGAAATCCCTTTTCCACTGAGTTTCGTACTATTGGATGGGTGTTTCAGAGAGCTAAAGTTAAATTTGAGGCAATTTGGTGAAACTTCAAAAACAAAACGCTTTGGAAAAGTGTAACAACTCATGGAACGTCCTCAGAAAAGATTTCATGTGCCATGTGTGCCTTTCTGCTCCTGTGCTCAGAGTTTTGGGGCAGATGTTCTCACCCTCATCTCCCCCATCACCCCTGGATGGTTTCAGTTTCTTCTGACACTCAATCTTGGCTAAAAGCACTTCCCAGCCAACCCTTTCTTTCTTTATCAACTCTGAAACCCCAAATGTTTTAGAAGGACAGAGCAGGGGTTTGTCAAGCACAAGGATCCTGACCTGAGCTCAAGTTAATCATGCCTGGTTATGCTTTAACACTGCTGTTGCCTGTGGGTGAGCTAAAAATTAATATAAATATCTGCTTGAGAAAGGTCAGAAGGGAAAAAACCCCTGGTGAGCAGCCCAGTGTTGTGGAATAAACCAGTGAGAACAGCTGGAATTCAGTGTCATGGGGCCATCTGCACTATGTCCACCTCAGTCCCCACACAAGCCACGGAGGTTCAGCACAGCACAACCCTCCCCACCACCACGCTCACCTTTCCTCCTCCAGCTCCTGCTCGTGCTTCCTCAGCAGCTCCTGCTGGAGCTCCTCCTTCTCCAGGGCGTGCACCTCTGCCAGCCTCTTCAGCTGCTCGTGGAAGCCACGTTCCAGCTCCCCCTTCTCCTCCTGCAGCGTCTGCACCAACACTCTCATCTTCTCTTCCATCCACACCCTGTTCTGGATCAGCTCTTCCCGCTCCTGGCTGAACTTCTCCTTCACCTGCTCCAGCCTGGCTCTAACATCTTCTTCATGCTCCTGCCTCAGCAGTTCCTGCAGACTGGCCTTTTCCTCCTCAAGGCACATCTGCAGTTTGGTTTTCTCCTCGTTGTATTTGCAGTCCAGCTCTCCCTGCTGCTCCCTGAGCGTGGCTGCCTCTCCCTGCAGCTCTGCCACTTGGTTTTTAAGGCCAGTTATCTGCTTTTCCATGACATTCATCTCTTCAGCATACTTCTTCCTCATATCCTCCTGCTCCTTTTCCCACTGGGCTTTTGTCTCACCCAGCTGCTTTTCATAATGGCTCACCTACAAAAGGAAAACGGGGTAGATTATCCACAGAATGTTCTACAGAGATGTTTCTCCTCAATATTTCCATATTATGTAGTCTCATATATTCATTTTACTGAATATTTTGATTTATACTGATTTTCCCTACAAAGCTTTATTTCTTACTGGGGTCACAGAACCCCACAGAATCACCCCTTTAAGGTGGGAAGGCACCTTAAAGACCATCTCATTCCAATACTTACTGTGTCTTCAAGCTCCTGTTTGAGGTGATGCAGGTCCCTGTGATGTTGCTCCTTCATTTGCTCAATGGCCATTTCTGCCTCTATGCTCATATTTAATGGGTTGCAATCTTCAGAGCCAAGTCCTTTAGAAAGAAAAAATTGCACAGTAATCTCCTGAATTACTATAAAAACATTATTTCTATAATATACAAATACATCATTCTCAACAGAATTATACCATCAATTTAAATTTCTTCAGGCAGCTCCTTGCAGCTCCCAAATTCCCACCACGAACACAGACAAGGGACTGGAAATATTAATTGCAGCTCTCGCTCTAGTCCAGCAGCCACATTCCAAATTAACATTAAATACCAAAACAGAGGTGGTGATGGGGTCTCACCGGGAAGGTTTCTATGGAATGACCTCTGAGAGGTTGTCCCAAACCCCCAGAGCCCAGTCCTGCAGGAGATGTTCTGTACCTTGGTCAGGCTCAATCCCGCTGTTGCCGTGACTCTTGATGTCAATGTCGAACTCTTCGGACAGGGAAGTTTTCGGGGAAGGCCTGAGCACTTTGCCCTGGGCACGGTACTCCTGCAGCTCCGAGTGCAGCTCGTCAATCTGGTCCTGCAGCTCCTGAGGGGGAGGAAAAGCAAACCTGAGTGAAAGGAACCAAAGCAGCTTGAACAGCCATCCCACCAACCAGGAGACATTGAGGTGGGAATTGTAGCAGGGAAAGACTTGTCAATGATCCATCATGCCATCCTCCTATCAGCAAAACAACAAGGGGGAACGGCTTCCCACTGCCAGAGGGCAGGGTTAGATGGGATATTGGGAAGGAATTGGTGGCTGGGAGGGTGGGCAGGCCCGGGCACAGGTTGGACAGAGAAGCTGTGGCTGCCCCTGGATCCCTGGCCGTGTCCCAGGCCAGGCTGGACGGGGCTTGGAGCCCCCTGGGCTGGTGGGAGGTGTCCCTGCCCAGGGCAGGGGGTGGGATGGGATGGGCTTTAAGGGCCCTTCTAACCCAAACCATTCCAGGATTCTAAGATGCAGAATCCTTAAAGGTGAAAGTATATCCTGCTCCAGCACCTTTCACTTTATTCCTTCTTCCTCTAACCTTTTATTAAACATCAGGAACCTCTACAAACAGTCAAGAAATACCTCCTCAAACACTGCTTGACAAATTAAATCAGAAGAAATCAGGAACAAGAGATCAAATTAGGAACAAAATCCCCTCATTATGGCATTTACCATCTGGTACTTGTGCCCCTTTGCCAGCAGAATATCCCGTGTGTTTCAGCCAAATGCTGAGACTCTGCTCCATGAACAGCAGTTACTGAGGGAAACAACTCCCTGAACATGGAAACACAGAATTCTGCACCTCTGAGAGGCTCAGAAAGTGAACCCTGAGGGCTGATTTATACCTGCTATACTCAGAAAAATCAGCTGCACATCAAGAAGTGTCAATTCAACACCTATATCTAGACAATTTTTGCTTGTGAACTGCAGCTTCCCAAGAGAGCTGCTGTGCTGATTCTGAGCACACAGACCTGCCCTTTACTGAACAAAAGGGATCATGCAGAGCAGATTGTACAGAATGGTTTGGGCTGGAAGGGACTTTAAAGCCCATCTCGTTCCACCCCCTGCCATGGGCAGGGACACCTTCCACTAGCCCAGGTTGCTCCAACCTGGCCTTGGACACTTCCAGGGATGGGGCAGCCACAGCTTCTCTGGACAACATATGAGCTGGTACCACTGCAGGCACCAGAAATTAGATATGTAAATAGATAAGCTGCAAGACCACCTTGAAAAAAAACAATCTTTCAGCCACACAAGATTTGGAGAGGAGAAGACAAACTTTCCGTTCTCAGTTTTAACTTTAAGAGAACAGCACTGGTTTGGAAACCAGAAAAACGTGGATCTAGCTGATTTTTGCTGTAAGTTCCTGCAACTCTGAATTCCTAGGGATGCACAGACCCTTTTTCCCAGCTCACTCTCAGGACACCTCATCCTCTTGGCTCAGCCACTTGCCTCTGTGGAAGGAGCTTTCCAAGCCCCTCTGTTTGCAGTAAGGATGTGGCACTTGGGGACAGGGGTCAGTGGTGGCCTTGGCAGTGGTTGGACTCGATCTTAGAGGGCTTTCCCAACCTTCATGACTCTGTGGTGCTCTTGGTGCAGAAGGTGCCAGGGCTCAGCCCTGGGCTGCACTTACTCTGCACTGCTGCTCGTGCTCGCTCTTCATCTGGGCCAGCCTCTCCTCCTGCAGGAAGAACTCTGCACTGTTGGGATCCAGGTCACCAAACTGAAACACAGGAATGGGATCCAGTTATTCAGCCATCCAACAGCCCTGGTGAGCACAGCACGGATACCAGTCCTGCAGATTATGCCTTCTCCCCTCTGAGTTTATTTTAACTAAAGAAACTCTCCTTTCCTGCTAGTAGGAAACAATGACCAACCTCCCTAAAAACCATCTGCCACCACAGCTCTCACATTCACTCTGATTTCAGTTTTCTGGCTTAGCATATGCACATCTCAGTGAGGCAAACAATCCCAAACTTTAAAAGAAGCTGGAAAACAGCTGCTGTGTGGGAAGAATCCCAGTACATGAACCTTTGTCTGTGAATACACAAACTCAACTGCCTTTGGAGAAGCTGGTTCTGATGAGTTTCAAGTAACACAGCCATGATCACCTGTTCACCTCCATGTCCACCTAATTTCAGTGGAGATGCTACTCATGGATCATCTTCCCTGGAAAGGACCTGCACCTTCCTTGGGTTTATCCAAAACTTTGCACTGGGGAAGAAAAAAAAAAAAATCCCTCCAAATCTGCAGGATGATGCCTCATTTTGGGGCTTCCTAATTTAATTAGAATAAAATTACAGCTAAGGTGGAGTATCTGTAACTTCCTTAGCTGGAAGGCAATCCATGTCTCCAGGGCAGGCTGTGCCAGGTCCCGGATAAAGACCCCAAGAGCCTCTGGCTTTCAGTACAGCTCCACTGCAGTAACTGAAATGTGGTTTAATCCTGAAATCCTACTGGGAAAAGGAGGATTTTACCTTCTCAGTCAGGACGTTTTCCAAGTTCCTCTGCAGTTTGCCTGCCAAACTTTCATACTCAGCCAGTTTTTCTCCCGTTTCCAGTAGCTCGCTTTCCAGGCGGCTGTTTTCCTGCAGCAAACAAAAATCCCCCCCAGCAGCCTCAGCATTTGGAGGAGAAAAGTATGAACACATTTTAACTCATTCAAATAAGGGTTACTCCCAGGAAAGCTGGAGCAGGACACTGTCCCAGGCTTCAGCCAGACAGGAATTAGGAATCCACGTGCACACAACCCGTTCCTGACATGGCAAGTGTGAACACTGGACTTGTGATAAATGATCAAGAGGTGTGACAGCAAGTTTGCTTTAGATATTTTGAGGGGTTTATTTGTTTTTAAAGTAGCAATTTAAACACTGCCAAGGTGTTTTATCTCCTGGCTGGACAGAAAAAGGGCCAAGCAAGGCAGCCATGCACGTGCACGCTCCACACTTGATGGCAGCAGAGATCCTAACTGGAGCCTGAGGAATCCAAGGAACAATCCATGGAAGTGACCCAAAAACCAATTCTCATGGACACACTTCTACCTTACTGCTTAAATTCCCCTTGGGGCCAGCTCAACACACACCACAACAGACCCTCTCTCTCCATGGGCATATGTCCTGCCTCCTTTGACTGTGCCATGTCCCCGTTACCTTCAGGGCCAGGGCCAGGCGGTCCCGGATATAATTCTCATCTGTTTTCAGCTTCTCAATCTCCTGCTCCAGCTCCAGCCTCTGTTTGGTTGCCTGCTGCAGGAGCTGCTCCCGCTCCCTGCGCAGCTCGCTCTTCAGGGCCGCCGTTCGCTCCTTGTACTCCTCGTCCAGCTTCCTGTGGGGCACCAGAGGGGAAGGGCTCGGTAAAAGGGTGGCAAATGCTGCTGGGAGGGCAGGCCCTGCCTCTGCCACCACATCCCTGTGGTGCCAGGGAGGAGGGGAGGGATGATCACAGAATCAGCTGGGTTGGAAGAGATCTCCGAGATCATAAAGTCCAACCCTTGATACTGTGATTACCAGATCATGGCACTGAGTGCCACATCTGTCTCATCTTAAACACCTGCAGGGATGGAGAATCCACCACCCCTCTGGGCAGGCCATTCCAATGCTTGATTACCCTCTCTGTAAAGAATTTCCACCTAATATCCAACCTAAACCTGGCAGAGCTTAAGCCCATGCCCTCTTGTCTCACTGATGGTTACCTGGGAGAAGAGACCAACCCCAACCTGGCTACACCCTCCTGTCAGGGAGTTGTGGAAAGTGAGGAGGTCACCCCTGAGCCTCCTCTTCCCCAGCCCAAACCCCCCCAGCCCCCTCAGCCTCTCCCCACAGGGCTTGTGCCCCAGTCCCTTCCCCAGCCTCGTTGCCCTTCTCTGGCCCCGCTCCAGCCCCTCAAGATCTTTCCTGAGCTGAGGGGCCCTGAACTGGACACAACACTCAAGGTGTGGCCTCACCAGTGCTGAGTACAGGGGAAAGATCACTTCCCTCATCCTGCTGGCCACACTGTTCCTGATCCAGGCCAGGATGCCACTGGCCTCTGTGGCCACCTGGGCACAGTGCCGAGGTGGGACAGCATACCTGAGGTTGTACTCGTTGCGGCGCTCGATCGCGGCGTGGTGATCGTCCACCTCGGAGGCCATCAGGGATTTCAGCTTCTCAGCCTTCTCCAGGTCCGACCGCAGCTTCTCCTTCTCTCTGGCCTCCTGGTCAAACCTCTCCCTAAGGGAAGCAGGGCCATCCTGGGTTAGGTCGCCCCTCCCTGCTGCCCCAAAGAGGGTTTTTGCAACAGCAGAGAACAGCTTGGAAAGCTCTCCAACTGTGTTTAGTCACTGGATTTGAATGTGCACCCAGAGCTCTGGACATGTCTTGATATCCCCATAGGTCCTGAGACCTCAAGCTCCCTGAATTCATCAAGGCCTGGAATCCTTTGGATTGGAAGGGACCTTAAAGCCCATCTCATCCCACCCCCTGCCCTGGGCAGGGACACCTCCCACCAGCCCAGGGGGCTCCAAGCCCCATCCAATCTGTCCTGGGACACTCCCAGGGATCCCGGGGCAGCCACAGCTTCTCTGCCCAGCCTGTGCCAGGGCCTGCCCACCCTCCCAGCCACCAATTCCTTCCCAATATCTCATTTAATCCTGTCCTCCTTTAGGGTGAAGCCATTCCCCCTTGTCCTGGTATTCCAGGCCCTTGTCCAAAGTCCCTCTCCAACTCTCTCCAAGTCCCTTTAGGCACTGGAAGGGGCTCTAAGGTCTCTCCAGACTGAACATTCCCAACTCTCTCAGCCTGTCATATCTGAATATGAATATCCTGAATATCCAAGCTATTAAAATACCTACAGTACAAACAAAAGACCACAAACAACTGGAGTTTGGGCACATGGCAAAGGGATGGAACAGGAATTAACTGAGGGTGCAATTCTTAGAGCTAGGGTCTTCAAAGTGGGATGGACAAGGTGTGGGAAGAAATATTTGAGCTTCTGTAATACATGTAAATAATGTATAAATTAATAAATATACATAGAGGGAAGTGTTCCCCACCTCCCACTCTCTCAAGAGAGAAACCTGCACAGAGAGTCCAGTGCAAAGTCAAACTGTGTTGACTTCCAAATGAAAGCAGTGGGGGTGCCCAGTGACTTTGTACCTCCCCTCCCCCTCATGGCAAAACCTCTGCAGTGCAAGAAATCAACTTGGAATAAAGGTATTGATAACAGATGGCACCACCCTCTGTCCCAAGCTGTGCATTCCTTAACCATCCACATCCACTGGGGACAGCAGTGGCCACTTCCAGACTGGGAACAACCCCCTGCTTTCATTTTTCACTTTTCTGCAACCCTTGGGGTTGAGCGTTTTAAAACAAACGAGTCAGCTGGAAGTTTCTGAGCCATCCAAGAGAGGACTGAGCCTTCCAGTGTCCCCATCCACCAGCTGCTGCTTGGCCCATGCCAGTGACTCACATGAGGTGCCTGATCTCTGTTTTGAAGCTCGCCAGGGCTGCCTGATGAACCCCATTCTTGGTGATGAGCAGCTCGTTCTCCAGCGCCAGCGTCAGCTCCGTCAAGTTCACCTTCCCATCCAAGCTGAAGTCCAAAGCCTGCAAAGACAAGGCACCCTCAGAGCAGAACGAGCTCCCCCTGCCCTGCAGGAGCCTGGAGATGTCTGGATGGGAAGTGACAGGATGAAAGGAGGAGGCTCAGAGGAGATCTCTGCTCGCTAATTAATCTGTCACCAGCGCCTTCGGGGCAATAAACCAGACATCTCTGCCACCTCCGTGTGTTGCAGAGCTGCTGCCAGCTGTGGGGATGGGAAGTGTCCTGCTTGTGCTGCAACACCAACAGGAAATGAAGCCCAGGCCTGATGGAATGCACTGATTCTCTGGAGGATCTAATGACAAAGGCCTTCCTCAGTATGAGCTGCTGCAGGAGACAGGTGGGAGATGTTCATGTTGAGCAAAACCAGCTCTTGCAAGAGGGGCAACACAAAAAATAGGGAGGGTTTGATGGCAAAGATTCCACAACCTCTTAGGAAGCAAGTTGTTATCAGCTACTGCTTGGAATTTTATAGAACAGTAGAATGGTTTGGGTGGGAAGGGACCTTTACAGATCATGGTTGGACTTGATGATCTCAGAGATCTTTTCCAGCCTGGCTAATTCTATGATTTCTTTCCACCCCTTGCCATGGGCAGGGACACCTTTCACTAGACCAGGTTGTTCCTGGTCTTGAAGCCTTTCCTTTTATATCCAAAACACATATGGATGTGGCATTTGAGGACATATTTAGGTGGTGACCAAGGCAGCGCTAAGTTGATGGTTGGACTCGATCTTATGGGTCTTTTCCAACTTAAATGATTTCATGATTCAACCCAACTCCGCAGGAGCACAAAGCAGAGCTCAGAAGGGCTTGTGGTGGGGCTGAAACGCTGCAGGCACTGGAGGAATCACCCCAGGGGCACCAGTAACAAAGGAAATTGCCAGTGGAAAGCAACATCAGAAGACAAAGTAAAGGTGGACACGCAAGTCCGGTGAAGATGGTCCCACGTTCTCAAACTGTCCAGAGCTCAGGGTACAGGTGGGTTTTAAAGCCTGAGCAAAAGCCAAGGTTATTACAGCCTGGATGTGCAATATCCACATGGATATTTAAATCCAGGGCTTCTCCACGGACACCCCCT
>VXBX01007122.1:9114-27355 GCA_013400415.1 Scytalopus superciliaris
GTCTGTGTATGTACATGTGTGCATATATATATGTGTGTGTGTGTGTGTGTGTTTGTGTTTGAGTGGGGATATGGATGTGAAAGTATCATCGTATGCATATGTACCCTCCCTGCTCTTCCCCACAGAGTGTGTTTCTTAATTTTGTTAATTTTTAAGGAGGATGCATCCTTCTAAGAATTAAGTAGTTGATTCCTTTTTGTCCTTCATACATCAGCACTGTTTGATGTGTTTGGTTTTTTTAATGATGTCATGTATGTCTTAGGCTCTTTTAGTTTTGTTTGCTACTTAATGGCTCAACTGTATAAGAAGAGATAACACAACACTAACTATTGTCGTCATTAAAAGAAAGGGAAAGTTTAGTTTTCAACCTGATCATAGTGGATGAAGCAATGGAGCACGAATATGAATAAAATAAGCATAACCTTGCAGAAGTGTTTTGAAGCTACCTGGGATCTAACTCTTCAGCAAGAAAAATGCCTGTGGTTTTTATACCACAGGGTAGAATTCCTTGGAAGGCTCACAGGACTCAGAGATGAGTAAGATCCATCACTGCCAGTGCACCAACTTCCTCACTACCCTACCCCTACCAATGTGACACCAAGAAAAACTGACCAAATGTTATGCTAATGAAAGCTGGCCAGTCTCTCAGCAACACCAGTGGGATCAGACTAGGCATGAATAGGCTTTCCTTAGCTAAGCTGGTCTGCTCATTCTTTTCTGTCAGATCTTAGAGCTTGAGTAACACATGGATTTCATCATGTTCTTCAGCTGATACTTGATGGGACACTTCAAGACAGGAGGGACATGTAAGTAGTACAAAGCCAGTTCAAGGCAAAGTTTCATCTCTTAAAAATAGAACAAAAAAGCCTTGATTAGAATTTGGCTGCCACAAAAGGAAATAAAGGTCTAATAGGGTAATAGAAACTATCTCTCACTAGAGCTCACTGCATAGTTCTCTTTGGCCTGATTTCTAAGACATATAACCATACATATGTGTTATTATACATAAAGCCACTGTGAACTTAATACAAGTCAGTTACAGAGCTGGAGGGGAGCAAGAGCGTATGGATTAAGAATGGCTCTGTAGAGAGCACCCAGCAGAAGAGCTGATGCTAGATTTTGGGTGTCTCTTGCTGATGGGAGGATCTGAAGACTGGAGATCCTGGGACTAATGAAGTAACTGGAAAACAGCTTCTGTGGGTAGCTGAGGAATTTGACAAGCTGAAAGAAGCCCAATGGCAAGAGTAGCAGCAAGATTCACAGGGTACATGTGCAGTAGAGGGCTGTGCCACTGTTCAGAGGGCCCTCAATAATTTGAAGAATGCCAAGAGGAACCTCATGAAGTTGAATACAAGGAATTGCAAAGTCATGCAGCTGAAAGGAGCAGATGTAGGCTGCATATGCAGAAGAAAGCATTTTCCCAGCTGGAAAGCAGCTTGGCAGAGAGGATCTCAGGGCTCCACTGAACACCAGGCTGACCAAGACCCAGTAATCTGCCCTCTTGACAAATATGGCAAATAGCCTCCTGGACTGCTTTTGGAGAAGTGTTGCCAGCAGGTCAAGGGCTGATCTTTCCTCTGTTGCCCAGCCCTCATGAGACATGCCTGCAGTCCTGGGTCCAGTCCTGGGCTCATCAGTACAAGAGATAGTAAAGACTGGAGGAAGAGCGCAGAAAAGGACCACAAGGATGATGAATGGACTAGAGCATCTCTCACAAGGAGAAACTGAAAGAGACGGGACAGTTTAGCCTGGAGAAGGCCCAAAGGAGACATTATCCCTACATATAAACATTTGATAAAGTGAGTGAAGAAGACAGATTCTTCTTAGTGGTAAACAATGACAGAACCAATGGACACAGACTGAAGTATGGGAAGCTCCTATTAAACATAAGAAAAACCTGTTCAAAGTGACCCTTGTCTCAGTGTGGCATTGGACTAACAACTTCCAGCAGTGCCTCCAGTCCAGTAGTGTGGTGAGCCTGTGATCACTGCAGCATGTATAGGCTCCTCAGCAGTGATAAGGCTCTTTAGTTTGTTGTTGTCAATTTCCCTGTCTAGGCTAGAAGAGACCTATTCTGTCAAGGAGAAAGAGCTGCAGAAAGCCCTTTCCTATCCAACTTTGTTGCATACCTCCCTATTTTTCTCTAGCCTGATACCATACAGCAATGAAAGCTGAACAGCAAGTGGAAGGCACTTCCCTGTGTCAGCTGAGAAGCAAAGGAGCAGTGCAGAAGTGAGATTTGCATCCTGCACAGCTTGCTGCACTGGAGAAATTACCTCAGCTGTGTCATTACCACTGTAACTGGAATGATTTTTTTCCTGCTGCTGCACAATATGATGGTAAAGCAGGGTTCAGCCTCTCTTTCCATTCCAAACTGTTCTTCACAGTCCTCAGAGACAGCAAAAAGTAAAAATAAAGCAAACTCAGTAGGCAATAGGGTAGGAAAAAAAAAAAAAAGCTTACTAATTAAAAAAAAGTAGATCTGACATAGAACAGATGGCCCTCATGGTTTGAGATCTTGGATTATATTTAATATGTCACAGCAATTAGAGCATTTCAAGTGAATTGACAGGTCATCTGAAGGTGTCAGCTACCTGGTGCATACATTTTGATAAGTGAAGCCATCCTTGCAGAGTAAAAGTCAGACATTACTCACACCCCTAAAAGCCACACTGTAATTACTAACAATTCACTAATAAATATGGTGCAAAGGGTAGCAGTAGTTAGGAGATAATGTGCATAAACAGTAATACTCTCTTGGTCTAAGCCAAATTGTATCAGTCAAATGGTTAAAAAACCCCACAACATAAAACCAAAAATAAACCATTCTGAAATTTGACATTTATAATATGTCAGCAGGAATTGTGTCACAGAGTATTCACAGAGCACTACAAAATCTTGTAGTCTAGTCAGCTCTGCTAATCAGGATACTTTTTTTTTTTAGTTCAGTGTTAAGCATTTGTCATGTCACTTTCTGACTTAAAATGGGCAAATGCCACCAGCTGGCAGTACTCGTAGGTGTCACTGCTGTTCATAGTAATGGGCTGACTTCTAAAAAATGACCTTTCTTTAACAAAATGAAGGAAAGAGTTTCTGAACACACCTGCTTTTAAGTGGATGGAGCAGCAAAACAGCAAAGTGGCTGAGAATGCCCAGAACTAAGCTGGTAGCCTCTGGCTCAATAGTGCTGTCGTTTTAGAGAAATCATCAAGCAACTTGTTTTCTACACAGTGGCATCAATGTTCATGAGGGAAAAGACAGCCAGTAGATGCAGTGATAGTAACAGGATTCTGGCCCAGGTTTGGAAGACATCCTCAGCCTGCTGATAGGTCTAAAGTTAGCTGTGAGTAATTATCCAAGCTTTGTGCCACGATGCAGCACTGGAGTGCATTTCACTCAATTCCCAAGTCTTTCAGTCTCTCCTGGGCTCAAGGTATAAAAATCATCAGATGTTTCCAAAAAGTGTTCTGTTCTGCTCCCACCAGACCAGTACTTAGTAAACTAAATACATATAGACTTTATACTATGTTAACAGAATAAAGAAAACTATTTCTCCACCTATTTTGATTTTCTGAGGCTTTATCTTGGAAAACGGTCAGAGAAGTAAACTAACAGTGCAGTCTGAAAACTCATAATTACCAGTAGTTTCAGTGACACACACAGGTAAGACCTAAGAATCAAATCACCTGATTTCCCAGTTGCCTCCAGAACAGCCATGCCAAGACTATGGTCAATTAATCTGCCTATTTGCATAGTTAATTTTTAAGGAGTTAAGACAGGATCAAGTGTAATGAGAGAAATGTTATCTGCTAGTTGAAAAACACTTCAAAGATAAACCCTCAAAATCCTATTAATCTAATACATTGCATTTATCCTTCTCAACTGGGTGGTAAGTAGTACCTAAACAGGACCTACAAAAAAGATAGAGAGGGATTTTTGACTAGGGCATGTAGTGACAGGACAAGGAATAATATCTGTCAGGGTTCCTATCTGAAAAATCCTGAATACTCCTCCAGATGAGCAGTAACTGTGATAAAAAATCTACCTTAATTTGATGCAGCATTTTGTTGCTACTAGCCAGCATTCCATAAACTGATTTCATTCATTGGGCCTACATGAATCATTCTTTATGCCAGCTCACTAGGAAAAAACCCAAATTCCAGAATGTAAATACAGCAGATTAAAAAGAGCAAAACAATTAAACAACCCCAGGGATTTACTCCTCAGACCTGGAGTATGATGCTGAAGTCAGCCTGTACTGCTGTTTGTGACACTGCCACTTCAGGTGCTAAGAAACACAATGTCTTCAGTTTGTTACTTCTGATTTGTGTGCTCTTGCATTTTCATGAGTTGTCATGATCCAAACTCACCTCTGAAAAGTGATCCAACTACTGGAACAGGAACAGAACAAAACTCACGCCTCAAATCAAATTAATGTCTGAAAAATTGACTGCTATTAAAAAAAAAAAAAAAAAAAGTGGTGTAAAATCCTTACTGGAGCAGCTCACTCATTCACAGACTGGAATAACAAAGGGGACTGAACTCTATTTCTATTGTTCTTTGGGTGGTGTTGCAGGATTAAAGTAAGGCCTAATGTATTGATTCAAAACAATTGCTCTAACAGGTTCACTATTCCCTGGTTTGTGGCCTGGCCAAAGTCCCATTATTAGGTCCACCTAGGATTTGGTATGGGCCATATTCAGAAGAATGAGACAAGCTTCTGCTTTCCTGAAAAGGAAAGAGAAGTGTACAGAGCAGAGAAACCCACAACACGAGTGAAGGAGAAAGCTCTTTCTTTGAACCAATAAGAGAATAAAAGACCATAAAGAAAGGTATGTTATTTAACTATTCGTAGTGAAACATCTGGAAATCATTAGCTATTAAATTTTTTTCAAGTACAAACTCTGAAATAGTTTGGTTTTGGGTTTTTTTACTCTTCTAATTCCCATATGAAAGTAAAAATATCACCTGTTGCCCAAGAACTATTTAAATAAAATCAAAATGTCTCTTCTATAGTTGTTTTTACTGTTCAGACTTTAAGCACTTGAGGCTGAAGGGTTTGACGGCTTTTTGGGTTTTGGGGNGGTGATGTAAAAAACTTGAGGAAATGTCCAAATACTTTTGTTTATTTTTTCTGTAGGCTAAAGTCACTAAGCTTTTTTTCTTGGGTGTCAAACCCAAGTCCATACAAGTGAATTATTAAAATTCTACTCACAGTAAAACTATGGCAAAGAATAATCATGTAGAAATGGCACTGGGACTTCCAGTGCTTAATGTTGCTGTGTAATCACTATGTATCTTTTTAGTTACAGGCTAGAAGCGGCTGTATTTTCTTTCAAAGTTCAATGCAACATACTCTATTTGCAGACTTTAACTAAAACTCTAATTCTGTAATTGATGGACAGAACAAAATTTCTGAGCAAAAATTGTTTCACAGATTGGTAGTAAATGTCACATTATTTTCTGTTCTGGGTTTTGATTCTTTCTTTGGGCTTGGGGGTTTTTGGTTGGAGATTTTTTGTTAGTGTCTCTGCTAGTACTTGTTTTGGAAAAAATCATAGAAAATGATGTCATATATATGTGTGTGTGTGTATGTGGAACATAACGCATTTTCCAAGACCTTGACAGGACATTAATAAGATAGATCTTGTTAACTTTGTTCCTGTAGCAATGCTTATTCATTAAGATGTCAAGCAGTATAATTATTTCTTGAAAAATGAAAATGGTAGAGAAACTGTGATTATGGTAAAAGGAGAAAATCAAGTAATAAGACGATTAGGTTCTTGTAAATCAATTGCAAGACAGCTAAGAACTAGGATCCTGAAACTAAATCTTTTACAGATTATGTGTATAATGCAGATGTACACATATCTCTTAATTTTCTCTGTATGGAAGCCAAATATGTACATAACCAATCTAGATAATTTCAGTGTCATGTTGTGGTTTGTTTAGTTTTTTTTCCACAGCCTGTGATTTATCCTGTGTCCAGCTCTGCTAATTCAGCTTCTCAGCTCAAAATCACATTTGCTCATGTCTTAATAATGCAAGTAATACAAACTTCCTGGTATCTCTTAACATTGCTTTATATCCCTTTTCATTATTTAGTCAATCAGCCACTTCTTGAGTGTTTTGGATATGAACCCAAATCATCAATGCCACCACACTATACTTAATCTTATTTTAATTCTCTGTGGACAGGTCTGTGCACTTCCTAGAGTGTGTAGGGAATGACTGCATGTCAGTTGCCTCTGATTACTCCTCTCCCCTGGAGTGAAGGATTTATCACTTGAATACAATCTGACTCGGCCAGAGGCTGAACTTTTCTTTGTCTCCAGAGAGAGATGGACTCATCTCTGATGGCAAAAAAGACATCAAAAAGGGTTCAAGTGCTCAAGTCCTAGCCTAAGTTTGGGAAAGTAACAACTGTTACAACCAAGAGTGAATGCCTCTGGGAAGGGCAACAGCTGTAAGATCAGATCATTTCACTGAAGTAAAAGCCATTTTACAGAATTGCCAAGGGCTACACGCTGGATGTGTATGTGCCATGCCAGAAATGCTCTCCCTTCTTGGTTTCGCATGATTCTGTCAACTTCAAAATTCTTGTTCCTGTATGCAATGCGAATCAACATTAAGTCAGCTAATGAAAGTGCTGGTTAAATAAATACTTACAATCTATGGACTTCTAACATAATTATGCTGGTCTCAGTCTCAGTTTTTTATTCCTATTTCTGTTCTGCAACATTCTTTTCTCTCAGTGTGCACTTTTTTAATTTACCTTTTAAAAATCTGCCATCTTTCTGCAGACAGCAGAGGGAGCAGTGTCATTTACATATGTAAGACTTTGGCCCTTTGGTTCTTCTTTATTTGCTCTTTTTTCATTTCACATAAGCTAGAAAGAGCAGGAAATACTTCTTCATCTCATTTTTTTTAGTTAAATAAAGTTTTTCCTCAGAGCGCTCAATAAGGCCATGCTTTTTCACCATTACAGCATTATTGTTTTGAAAATATGCTTTACAGTTTGGCTTATTCTACTTGTGTGCAGATGCAAAAGCATGTGGGAGGCAAAAGTATGTAGACCTTGTCCAGACTCTTCAGCAACCACACAGCATCCAGTCAGAATATAACCATCAAACTCTCCCAGCTGTTCTCTGGCTGACTGGCTCAGATTCACTGTTTCACAAGGGGAAAGGGAAAAAAATCTACTGTTTCACAAGATAAAAAGAAAACCTGTTGGTTCCCTAATCATTGTCTTCATAGCATATATAATTTTTTGTGTTGACTGACAAATATTCAGCTTGGTATGCTGTAGCATGAAGGCTAGAGATCGGATGGTGCTGGAGCTTGATGGAGGAGAAGGTTCCTGAATATCAGTACATTTACATAGTTGTTGGAAATAGGATGTATTTAGAAACACAGTGTCAGATAACTATTCAGATCCTAAATAAATAATGGGAACATTATATAAAAAAGTGAATAGTACTGCTATATAATTTAATAAACTGTTTTTAATCACTTGTTGAAGGAAACATATTTTGCAGTCTGTCAAATTATCAGCACATGCAGTTTAAAAAAAAAAAAACAAACAAACCAACAACTAATGACATATTTGACTCAGAAATTGACTACTCATTTTTGGGATTATTTCAAAGTAGCACTACCTGGAGATTATATGGAAAAGGAGAAGGAAGAAGATGATGAAAATGAAAAAAAAAAAAACACTAATACTAAGTGATCATGATGAAAAAAACCGCTAATGTACAAGGTTCTCATAAGATGCTTACAGAAACTATTAAATGAAATTAAGTTTCAAAGTACAGATATTCTGATTGCTTCAGGATCAGGTATTCAGACTTTCACATGAAGTGGAATTCTCCCCTTTTATGATGTGAACTTAATGTTTGCAACTGCTGTTCATAATACTGTTTTGTTTAGCTGTGTGCATTCATCTCCATGCTGTTGCTTCTTTCTCTCAGCCGCCTTGACAATGAAAAACTCTGGCTGGTTATGGAATACTATGGAGGTACTTTAAGCAATGTTATTGAAGAAGCTGATATGAATGAAGGAGAGATAGCAGCTGTCTTTAGGGGGTAAGGGATAGCACTTATGCTTTTGATGGCCTGAACAGGGTGGTTCTTCCAAACAGGTGGTAAGAACATGAGTGATTTCATGTTCAGAGCTTTGTTTCTGTGTTGCTGTTATGATGCAGAGAAGAAAGATCATGTTAAGAGAACTGTCTGCCAGTGGCACTGCACCTGTTATACTGTGGTATTATACACTTCTGTACTGTTACTGTATTCTCGTTTTTTCCCTTTACTATTCCCAACTTTTCTTCTCCAAACTGGAGCCTGTCTGTAGTGCATTCCTTGCCTAGAAAAGCAAACATGCTGGTGACAGAATTTTAAACTAACAGCAAAGAAAAACAGAGACTCAGTTATCACAGTTCTCAGCCGAAAAGAATATCCTTCCATCCAAAATGGTGTTTGTTTTTGAAACATGACTAACTTGCTACTTCAAAGTCTGCTGCCAAGGCTGGCAACAAAATCTTTGTCATGCAACCTCCTTCCTTGAAACTGATCCATTTCATACCAAAGAGAGGGACTATTTCTACTTTGGCAAGCCTTTGTTTGTCATCTGTGGGGAGAGAGAGCACATCCACTGCAGCAGCAGGCATTCTGTCTATGCTTTCAGGGGATAGTCTATAACAATTGACATTTCTCTTTCAAAAGCCTATATGCCTTCATTGAGAAAAATAGTACTCTAACAGTATTGAAGGACCAAGCTCTTCATCTTGACCACACCATGTTCTGCTGTTACAATTCCACTAGAAAGTAAATCTTTTAGAGCCATTTTCTTTGTTGTTTGATGAAATTGGTCCTTAATTATCATCCTCATCTTTCTATTTTATCTATCAGTGTCTGCAAGACCTGGACTTCCTTCATTCAAACCAAGCGATCCACAGAGACACCAAAAACACTAACATTCTTGGAATGGACAAATCTGTCAAACTGGGTGGTTATTACTGGTCTGGCACAACATTCAGGGGATGAGATGTGGAGTTGCATAAGACTGACTACCAGTTACCCAAGAACAGTGTTGTGGGAGTGTGGGGACCCCTGCTGCAAGCTGAGAGCAGAGCTGCAGCATGCAGAGAGGTGTCACGAGGAACAGTGTCAGGAGCGGCTTTGGTTTATGTGTGTCCATTTCTACAGGCACAGTTACAACCTAAAGCTTCAAAAGAATAAAAGTGTCCAATTCCATATTTCTTTGGCTACATTCCTGAGGAAACGGAGCACGGCTGCTTTTCTAGGTAGATTCAACACCATGCTCTCAGACTTGTTTGGTTTCCTAATTCAAGCGGTCTTTAACTATGTTTTTCTCCTTAGATGAACCTGGCATGTGTGCTCACCTCACACCTAATCAGACTAATCAGAGCTCAGTGGGTGGGACTGCTCACTGGATGGCACCAGAATATGTGACAAAAAAAGCACACAGCCCCAAAGTGAACATCTGTGTTAGAGGAGAGGAAAGAGACTAGCTGTGGAAAGCAGCATAGGTCTATGACTGCCTGAGCTCTGAGAGCTGCTTGCTGTGTTTATATGGACCCTTGGTATGTTTAAGGACTGTTTGTAGTTAAAAGACTGTACCCACTTTGAGGATTTCATCATGGTGTATGTTTTTCCCCTGGAATTTTCCATCCCTCACAGTTTGTAACTCACCCCTGACTGCTCCCTGCGTGCAGCAGGGTAACATTTCCATATATGGTATATACCTGCCCTTGTATTCCCAGTTTTGGAGGTTTTTACCTTGTATTGCAAACCCGTCCCAGGTTTTTCCCTAAACCCTTCCTAAGTTCCACCCCATTCCAGAACCTTTCCTACTGATCCTATATAAGCCGGGCATCATTTCAATGAAAAAAACCTTTTTTCTCCCCACACCCCTGGAGTCTGTGTCCTCCATACCCCCGTTTCCCTATCAAGACCACACATCTGCTCATTTGGCATCATGGGAACAGAAATGGTGGAAGGAGAACCTCCTTACTATAAGGAATGTCCTGTCACAGTAAGGTGCAAATCCTATCAGACACGGTTGTCTTTCTAATCTGCCCCATGTTCTGTCTCCCTTGAGGCAAAATCCAAATCATGTCAGCTTGAACTAATTCCACCAAGGTCCACTTCTAAAAATGTCCTTGGAGCACATCAGGATTTGCTGTAGCTTTGGTTCCATAAATGGGAGAACTTCAGAAGAGGTATGTGGTTGAGAATTGTGCAATTTTGGCCTTCAATGATGCTTGAAATTCCTCATGTGTTTTTTGAACTCTCTTTGAGATCTGTGTCTAAATTACAAGAATTTTTCAGTAACAAATATCTCCCAGTTTGGATGGGACTTGCCCATTTTGGCCTAATGGTTTCCTCCCACCACCACCTACTAAGTTTTCTCACATTCCATTTAAACTTTTTTTTCTTGCTTTCTTTATGTCCATTCCAGCTGGTTCTCTACAGCTCACAGATGTCCCCAGAGAAGCTCCCAGAGGTGCATCACAGGCCCAAAATGCTTGTTTGAGATGTCACAGCACTGCAGCAGCAGGATGTTGTGTGTGCAGTAGGTTTGTTTCTTGGCTTTTCCCACCTTTTTTTTTTTTCCTGATGCAACTTAAATTTTCATTGCAGAAAGGAGGGAATCAGCTACTATACCTTTCATATGGTTGTAACAGTTGTAGTTATTTCACATACTTCACTCCGTAGTGATCAGGATCTAAATCACTAGAAATGCTTCAAGTAGCAATTACTCACTCCTGATGGAGATCCTGGTGTTATGTGCAGTCTACTAAGGGTATTAAATGTAGTAAGTAACTGTTGGTGGCTATGTGAAGGAGGGATATAATATAACTGGCCATACAGATTGGAGAAAATTGCATGTAAATGAATTTTCAATAAACTGGGTATACTGTTAGATCATTAGGACTCCTTTTTAAGAGTACTCTAACTTTTTTGAAGTCTGTTCCTAGTGCAATTCACTGAGCATTTCTGGACATGGGAGGAGCAAGTGCAGCATGAAGTATTCCTGGAAAAGCACATATCCTTCTCATACACCCAGGCTTCTGTTGCCATAACAGCACACGCCAGAAAGGGAATTTGATACTCACCTTTATTTTTATGCTTCTTAAAAAATACATCACTGGCATCTTTTCCCCAGTGTTTTCCCAAAATACTTCTGTTTCTTCTTCCATAGTAGGACTTATAGGAAGTGAAATCACAAAATCATAGACTGTGTTTTTCATATGCATTTTCCACAGAGGATCTGTCAGGATGATAGGTAAACTGGAGGAGGAGTGAAGTGTATGGAGAGAGCTTTGTGGGCAGTTAGTGCTGCTGGCACCAAGAAATAGGTCCTGAGAAACCCCCCTCCCTTGTTCATTTATCAAGGGTCATGGAGGTCACTCCTGAGCTATCCCAGCTGTTAAGCAAGGGCATATACCTGGAAAGATTGGTAGGTTTTGAGTCAAAGACCTTTCCATGACTTTTCCAATATCTTTCTTTCTGAGACCCAGAGTCAGAAAGTACTGTTGGTCAGGCAGAGTCCAGCCCTCTCTGCCAAGAGGTGAATTTCATGAGGATCTGAAATAGGGAAGGGAAAACAATTTCCACTGTCACATTTCTTTTCAATTGTATGAAAAGTTGTGGATTTTTTGTTTGTTTTTTTTTTTTTTTTTTTTTTTTGGGTTTTTTTTTTTTTTTTTTTTGAGAGAAGGGAGAAAGAAAAAGAGGAAAAAAAAAAGAGAAAGAGAGAGAGAAAGAAAAAGATGGAAGGCAGGAAGGCAGGCAGGAAGGAAGGAAGGAAGGAAGGAAGGAAGGAAGGAATGTACTCCACAAAGATTGACAAAACAAAAGTAATCGAACCAGTCCATGCAGCCCCAACCAGGTTTTGAACTAACAGTCCTAACAGTCCTCTAAGGTGTCCAGTGAGGTTTTAAATATCTCTAAGGTTGAAAACTCTACAATTTCTAAGTAATCTCTTAAATATCTTCATGACCCTCAATGCGTTTTCCTAGATTTCCATTTATGCCCACCACTTCTCATCCTGCCACCAGATCCTGCTGAGAAGACTCTGCTTCCATCTGCCTTACTTCCTTCTATCAGGTATTTATGCATTCTGATGAAATGTGTGCAATAGTCAACGTCTTGTAATTTAGTTCAGCAATACCACCTGACCATTATGTCTCGGTTAGCAGAGAGGGGCAGAGTCTGACTTGGAAGTTGTATCAGGTACTGGTTGCCCAAAGAGAAGTTAGAATTAAATATCCCTACCGTTTAAGTCCAGACGTACGCTTCCTTTTGGGTAACCAAAGACTGAGACAAGTGCAGCAACTAAGTGAATGAGCTGAATTCAGACATCCCCAAGAGTAGTTACACCTTATTTTTCACACAGAGTACTGAGGGTTCTGATGTATTATGCTGTGAAAGGCAGGACTTACAATCTGCTAATGATTAGGCTGAAAACCTTTATATACCACCTACCCTCATAAATCTGGCTTTCCATCACTGGATAACAGGTAGTAAGACCTAGCTCTTCAATCTAGGGTACCCAGTGCACGTGACAAGTGTAGAAGACTCTGACTCTTATTGGAGACTCTGACAGAACTCACAGATGTTTCATATACCTTCTATGACTTTTAATGTACTTCTGTGATGTACAAACTGAATAGAGAAATCTCAAGCTGTGTATTTGAGTTACTTACACTTTTTTTGTGTGTATTTTTTAAAATAATTATTAAAATAATATTACAACAGATTAGAAAGTTAATGCATGTGACAATGTTAAATGAAGATATGAAGAATGCTTGTAATGCCCTTCAGGTAAATTTACAGTGAGACTTAAGCACTGAAAATGCAGACAGTATTAGAACCTACTCAGTTGTTGAATGACTTTTGATTCTTTACTTATGTGATATATTGGCCCACATAAAAATTTACCAAAGAAATTCACATCAAGCAGCAGAATAGTCAGCTGTGTCTGCTTGTTAGAAATGTGTGACACAACAGGCTGTCTGGACCTGTGAAAAATTCTGTACAGAAAGTGGAGCGGTTCCAGCAGAAGATACTACCCAGCTTTTCCTGAAAATCTAGAAAATACCCAGTGGAATTCCATTCTTGTTCATCTCATTGATCTGTAGGAACCCAGTTTTACTGCAAAATGTAATGTCCGTGCTTCTAAAAATCCTGGGCAAGTAGTCTTTTATGAAAAAAAAAAAAATTGAATTTGTTTCTCTTTTTTGTTTTGGAGTTGTCCCTTGGTCCAGTGAATCTGTGCACTCTGTAAACGTGAAAGAAGAGTTCAGATCCTATATTCTAAGGCAGAGTTGGTTTATTTCAGCTTGGGCTGGGTGCCACTGGAAAGGGACCTTGAACAAAGAAACCCCTGGGCCTTTATACCCTTACAGTCTGTGCACAGGATCATCACACATTCTTCACGTGCCCTGCACACGTCTCGTGGTCCAATGGCAATTTATGGTCTTCAGTCTTCTTACACCTCACTGAATTCTTTGTCAATGTCCATGTGCCATCAGCTGCTCTTATCTTCCAGCTTGGGGCAGCCCTGGGGCCCTCCAGGGTCTCAACCCTTATCTGAAGACGACCAGTCTTTCTCCCCTGCTTAGCAATTCATGCTAACAAACACAGTTCATTTAAAGTTCACCTACACTAAGTTTTGAGCAGGGCCCACTCATGCTAAGCTGTAAGAAAGTTACAATTAAACTTATGCAATTAATATCTAATATTCTATAAGTAAACTTATTTTAATCCCCAACAATATACTCCTAGTTTACACCTAGCACCTGGCTTACAGTGCAAGTTCTGCCTATCTCAAGGCCACACAGGTTATCTCAGCACTCTTGTTTGTTGGCTTATTGACTTTTAATAAGGTTCTTGGTGCTTCGGTTTGAATCAGCATGGTGTATGTTGATAATGTTAATCTATTCTCTGCTGTGATAACCCTACCTTGTAACCAATTAAATACCCATCCATAAAGTAAGTGTCAGAAGGAGAAATCTTTACTCTCTCAAGCATCTTTCTCCAAGTCTTATGGGATGACCTGATCCACACAGCTGGGAAGTCACTGTGGTCTGATGGTCAATTATGAGCTGGTGAGTCACAAGAGATTGAGAGGAACATATGTGCAAAACATGAGGTTAGCTGATACATGAAATTTGGATAGGGTAAGTCCATCAAAACCCTCTTTGTTGACTTGATACCAGAAGCTCAGGACAATCTTGCCTCTATTTGTCTTACCTAAGGACTAGAGACCTTTCTGGCAGGTCAAATATCACTGTTTTGAAGCATTTTGGTATGATATTTTTAAGAGGCCATACCACACTATGAACTCCATAAGGGGGTAAAATGAACAAAAGTAAGTAAGCCCTGCTTGTATATAGTAGGTAGTCATTTATAATTATGCAGTGAATGTATTACATGAAATACAAATTGAATGTCTCACACATATCCAGGCTAGTTGTAAAAATGTACTTGACAATATGTAGTATGCTCCTCAATCCTATCCTTCATGATAACTGCTGTATGGGTCTCTGACAGCATTAAACACTTCAAAATATATGTATATTTTGCATATGGACAAAAACTGACCATCAAACTGGGCAATGAAAGAGCAATAGCATTAGAGGTGTGAATAGAATTTTTTAAGTAGATTATTTCTACTAGCTGACTTTTGCATTCAAATAGGATAATTATCCTTGGTGAGCACACTGGATTACAACTTCCATGGTTGCACTGAGTTTAACAATTTTGTTTGAAACACAATGAAATGTGTGTGGAATACTGCAATAAGTTACCACTTTGCTATCAGTAGCTCTTGGAAAATACAAAAATTCTAAGATGGCAATACCTAATGCATTGCAATATGTATGTAGACACTATATCTACATAACTAGGAAAAAAGAAAACCCTGCATACGAAACAACAGATTTCATTACTTCAGTCTATTCCTGCTCTGAACAGTATATACACTTCTACAGCCTGTGAAGGCAGAGGTTACTGTGTGATATACACATACATAACTGTAGTAAAACAGTATTGATGTATTATGTACAGTTAGAGCTATACACAGTTCTACACAGCACATCACATTTTGGGCTCCAGCAGACTGAAGTTTTGTTTTCTTCAGTACATCATAGATGAATGAAGATATGTCCCCTCTTAAGCAGCTTCTTCAGCCGAGCAATCAATGCCTGCATAAGTAAACTTCTCATATAGGGTAGTATTCACATATGTCTGGGAAGGAAATAAACAGAAAAAGCGTGATGCAAGATGCATTACCTCAAGAATCCTAAACAACATTGAAATTATTCATGGCCTATTTGTTTTCTATGGATTCATTCTTACCTTCCTTTCTTCTAACATCCTATTTAGTGACACCAGTATCTGAGCAAATGATGGTCTTTCATACGGTTTCTCTCTCCAGCACTGTCTCATTAGGTCATACCTTTAAAAATCAAACACCAACATTTGATAATTTAGATACATAGGTTAAAGCTGCAAATTCATACTTATTGAAAGATTGTGCACATTCCATTTGTCAGAGGAAAATGGATTTTTACACAGCTGAAGTTGCATTTTCCATGGCTGGTTGCTGTCTGAAAAGAATTTTCTTTTACTTGGAAATAATAAAAAAGCTCTCTTTGAGCTGGAGCCCCGCCATGTTGTGTAAAGAACAGGATATCCGAGGAAGTTACTTACACTTCATCATCACAGTTGAGAGGCTTTTCCAGTCTGTACCCTTGAGGCAGTTTTTCATATAGTTCTGCACATGTCATTCCACAATATGGTGTTCCACCTAAGGCAAAGTTTAACCATTGTCATGAACAGAAGGGGTTTTTAACCAAGGGGAGCTTAATTTCATAGTAGAAATGGAAAAGTAAGACTGACATAGCAACAGGTATATTAATCCAGCTATAAGGAATATTTTGCAGCTACATTTTTGTTCTAATGCTTCCATGCTGCTTCATGAACAATATTGAAGAGGAAAATAAAACTAAGTATCATCTTTTATCATCTACAGGGCTGGCCTAAATTTCTCTGCAAGTCTGAAAGCCTGCATCTGACTGTATTTGAACTGTTTTTCCAATAGCCTTCTCATCAATAGGCAAGCCATTCCTTCATTATCATTGTATTAATAAGATCAGGTATGGACTCATGGAGTTATTACTGTCAAGCTGGTTTTGCCCCTTTCTGCAGGTGTTTAGTTGTTTAGACTCTTGATTTTTCACACTGCAGTGTGTTAGTTTCCATCGATATCTAGTGCAAACCCATTTAGGAAGGAAAGATGGGAAAAAATTAGAAAGCCAGAGCTCACGATTAGTCCAGTATGCAAAGTGCACCGTCAGTGAGCAGCTCTTGGCCAGCAGATTGCAGGGCACATGTCCAGGGCAAATCACAAACGAGGTGTTAACACAATGATTTTGAATTGCTTGAGGCTGTATCACAATCGTGATGAATAGAGGTGTGTGCAGAAATGAATTCTAAATTTTATTTGAAGATTAATGTTCAAAAATTTTCTTAGATATTATTTGGAGTAGGAGATGACTGATTCTGCATGGCACAAGGTCATTAAAATATGCCTTGATTTAAAACTCAGTAAAGCTGAGGAAAAGCCACCCATCAAACTCATATTAGATTAAGGCTATGCATCATGTGATATGCCAGAGTTTATATTCAGATATGGATTGGGTTTTATAGTGCCATGAAAACCTGGTCATTATGGCTCTTTCTCATTTAAAATGGAAAAAGCCATTTCCAAGCATATGGAAGCTAAATATAATCTAGTAGAATGAAACACAAAGAAAATTAAACATCTTGTGAAGCAATTTTGTTTTTTAAAGACTGAGTAAATGGAGTTACCTTGCCTTGGATTGTTTACTTGTGTGGTACAAAACTCATATACTTACCTAAACTAACAATTTCCCATAACAGGACACCATATGACCACCTGCAACAGAGGCATATTATGAAATACACCAGTGCAACAAGATTTAATATTTTAAAATGGCATAGTTTTGCTAGTATTCAGGGAATACAGAGCAGTGTGATACATTCTTCTACATTTTTCAATACAGTTTTGTATAGTGATAGGGTGCGTAGAATCAGAAGGGAGCAAAAATAGCAAAATTAGCAAAATTAATCCCCTCTGAGTCAACTTAGTTAGATTGTGAGCTCTCAGCAAATACTGTAATTGCAGAAGTTCTTTGCCAAATATAATTTCCAATTTCCTAACTAAATACCAACTTCCTCTGGGTGTCCAAAAGATTCATCAGGTTTCTGATTTCAAATGAGAAATATAGCTCAAGTAGTATTGCAAGCACATAACTTGATCAGACACTGATGAAGAATAAAAGGAACATTTTTGTTTTGAGTTTTAGTTTTTTGCTTCTTTTTGCTGACTGAGGCTGACATGACTACTGAGTGCTTTGAGTTAACAGTGGCTGTCAGTCTTTCCTTGATATTGAAAAATATTTCTTATTTAAAAAATGCCACTTGAACACATACTTACACATCACTATTTGTGGTGTAAACACTGTAATTCAAAGATTCAATTGCCATCCATCGCACTGGAAGCCGTCCCTGGAAATTATTTCATAAAAGTTTATTTGTTGGTAGCAGGAACAGCAATATTGCAATTTGTATGCCAACAATTATTCTGTGAAACGAAAACTGACTTTATGCAAATAAATTTTATCAAGTAAATAAACTTATTCAAGTTGTGCATTTTTTTGGAAGAAATTTTTTACCGTGAGGGTGGTGAGATACTGGCATAGGTTGTCTGGAGAAGATGTGGATGCCCCATCCCTGGGAGTGATCAAAGCCAAGTTCTATGAGGCTCTGAGTAACCTGGTCTAGTGGAAGATATCCCTGCCTGTGGCAGGGGGGTTGGAACTAGATGATCTTTAAGGTCTCTTCCAAACACAAATCATTCCATGATTCTATGATTTGTCTCCCAAAGGGACAGTTCACACTAAAGCTAGCAAAAAATTTATTCAACCAGCATCAGGATGAAATGATAAATAATATCTAAGTGGTGTCTTATGATACCTCTGACTAAACCTGTTGCCTTGACAACATAGTCCCATTTGTGGTTTATAACTGCATGATACTTATTACTTATCTTTTTCAGATCTTACAAAGCATTAGCTCTTGGCAGCTGTTTTTCCAGCTCACAGATCCTGACATACCTCTGG
>VXBX01007122.1:27372-60732 GCA_013400415.1 Scytalopus superciliaris
ATCCTGACATACCTCTGGTTACTATCTTGCTAACTTTAGCCTTGTTCAATAGAAGTAGACCAGCTTGCCTCAGCTATTTTACTGTCATCATATTCATATAAATAATTTTAAATTGCATTTTATATTATAAACACAGTGGAGAATTTCTTTACAAGTAACACAGGTATGTTAATAAACATGATATTTATATTTTACATGTTAATAACTAACATTTAAATAATCACTTCTGTAATAGTCATAAGTTTGTATTTTTGTTCATATGAAAACACAAAGTAAGAAACAAGAAAGCAAAAATGAAGGAAGCAGCCTGTATCAGTTTGTTTTGATCCTTACCATGGTCTTCTTAACATAAACTTCTTGACCTCTTGATAAGCCAAAGTCAGCTATTTTTGCAACATAATTTTCTCCAACCAAGATGTTTCTTGCTGCCAAATCTCGATGAATAAACTAAAATAAAAAATAATTTAAAAAAAGTCATTTTAGTATCAGTGAGTTTACTTGTATTACTTTACTACTATATTGAAAATCGCAAACATTCAGAATAAGAACACAAAACAAAGAATTGGAATGGTATGTCACTATCAAGAAGATTTTAAACTTTATCTGAAGATGAAAGCAGTTAACTACCATGCTGTTTGTAAGTTTTAATGTCTCTCATGATTTTCCATGACATAGTATCTGATAGGGTTAAGTGAAGACAACAAAGTAAATCTCATCCAATGGGTGATATAGAAGCTAAAATTTAAACCTTGTTTTGATTTCATTAAAAGGCATAGTCTCCAAAAAATTATTTATTTTGCTTTCAATGTGTAGAGAGTTGAAGACTGACCTGTTTCTGGCTCAAGTAGTCCATCCCTCTGGCAACGTCTGCTGCAAAATGCAGAAGTTGCTGAGAGGAAAGTGTAGATGCAGTACTGTTGGCAATAGCAAACGCTGGGTCTGTCTCTAGTACTCTGCTTTTCCGAAGGAAGTCCAGTAAGTTTCCGTGGGGGGCATATTCAATAGCAAGGTAAAGATATCCTAAGGAAACATCAGATAGTGAGCATATTGCAGACTAAAAGACAGTCAGTAACAGTCTGGAAATTTACACTGCCTTGAGTGAAAAAACAAATAAACATATAACAGACTGGAGGGGAAATACCAAACAGACTCATTTCTAGAAATAGAGGAGAATTTAGAGATGTTGGTGAACAAAATTTCTGAAGAATATCTTGTAGATCCAGACACATGTTTATTTGGCTTTTGAACAAATTTGCAGACAAATCTGCTTAAAATCTAGTGTTTCTATGGCCTGTATGGTCGGTTTAATGGTTTTTTTTAAAGTTCATATTATCTTACCCCTATGTTCACATGCTCCCAAAAGATTTATGATGTTGGGATGATGACCAAGTTTACAAAGAACTTCAAGTTCTCCAGCAAAATCTCTGTGATCATCTTTTGAGGCATACTCTGAAAATCAAAGAAGCATGCATTTATGTTTTCTTTTGAACTGACTTTATAATCATATTGGTTTTAATTATGAGAACTCTGAGCTGCCTGAGCCACTACTGCTTCAGCCCCAATAAAAACTCTAAGAGAAGTTAAGAGTAAAACTCCAAGGTACATTAGTATTTACTAGAAAAAGTGGGATTTTTTAAAGGAAAATTGTCCGAACCTGATGTCTGTAGCAGCTGTCTGCAGAGAAAGGAAGCATCTTTTGTTCTTATTTGAGAATGTAAAATGTTGTAGCAGATCATAAGAAAACTAGCCACTTCAAAATCTTTCCATATGTGTGCTGTTGATTCTTTGTGCGTGTGTGCAAACCTTGGCTCCTTTTAAATTAATCATCATATGTAAGAGTGTCTCTCTATTTACCTAGATAATGATGTAGTGAATTGCAATAAAATATGTCCATTCTTGAAATGTTGTATGTAATGTAGTTCCGTCTGGAACGTATCTGTCATACTGAATAAATAAGAAATGAATAATCCACATTGTGTGTTTACATAGAGATGCACAGACATTGTTGTCTCTGAATGGTTACAGTAAGACAAGATGAGCAAATGCTCTGTCCCAAGACTAGCTCTGTGCTTCACTCTATTAAATGCATCCCACTTTGCAGATGAACTCACAAGAAGTTCATGCTGACCTATGAATTGAAAAATACATGCTAGTTAGTGATACTAACCGTTAAGGAGAAATAGAAAGCCACTTGACCATGCAGAAATACAGTCTGACAACTTTTGCCCTAGTACCAGCTGATACAACTTAACTAGCAATTTTGAATATTTATTTTAGCTTTAGAAGAGGGCTACTAAGCACTTCTTATGACAGAGGAACACTTGGAATAAACAGGCAATAAAATTCTTAAGTCACAGAATCTCTGGTCTTTACTACCTTTCATCCTTTTTATTGCAGCATCCATACGTAAGCCATCTTTCTTAATGCGTGCTTTCAGGACTTGCCCAAAGTTACCTTCCCCAATCACATCTTGAAATTTTATGTCATTCCACTCAAGAACTGGATAAATAGTGGGATCTGGACTATTTTTGGCTTTCCTGCTCAGGGTGAGAGTACCTGAGTTAAACTGTACGGCTGGTTCTTCCCTCTGCAACGGAGTAAAGACATGATGTTAACTCTGATTTCAACTTCACTGGGCAACGCTCTGATTACATTTCCCAAATACCTGTGTGCTCCCTCATGTACACACACACACAGCCCAGTCTATATCTTACTTACACAAGTGAGTACATAAGGCATTTACACTTACATTAACCTTTAACTGCAACAAGCATTTCTGTCCAGATCCACAAAATTAATCAGATTCCTAATTTATGTGTAAGTACCTTTGTAGACCTGGGGAACCTGAACAGTTTTATAATCATCTTAGAGATGAAGGACAAGGGCAAAAATAAAGTGATAACACTGATCTCAAAACATGTTTTAAGTCTCAGGTTTGAGATTCACTTCATATTAGGCTTAATTAAATCCTGTGTTGGTCAGGCTCAGTAGGAAGGGTGAGGCATGAAGAAGGGAAATGAAAAGAGAGAGGAAATTATCTTCCTCCATATTTAAGGAGGCATCTCTTTAGTTACACATTCTCATTAAACACTTCTGTGGGAAACATTTCAGGACAAGGAGTGGGAGCTATTCTGTGTGGCCTGGGCACTGATCCTCTGCTTGGATGAGCTCCTGGGCTCCATGTTTATAAAACAACCTATTCAGATACATATGAAGGAGCTCTTTGGCCCAACTTCATTCTGCTTCACATGTTCCTCTCTGAAGTGAGAGAAAAATACCAGCAAGCAGAATGATAGAGAGTACAGAAGCATACAGATAGGTACAGGTGTATAGAGAGATATCTCTTTGTGATGTTACGACCTTTAACAATTTCCTCACAGCCAGAATGATGATGTCACCATTGACTGATCCCTGGTGTGCTGTCTTCAGATTGAAAATGGACAAACATTCAGCAGCAGTCATTGATGCTCTAAAGCAACTTTAAATATATAGTAGTTTTCAAAATCAGGCATGGCTTCATAGAGGGAGAACAGGCTTCTCCATTCTGTCTATCTTGGCACTTATACACAGGTATGACAAAGCAGAAAAGGAAGCAAGGCAAGTGATGTGAAACTTCTTTCAAGCCAACTTACTTCATAGCTTATAACTGTGATTGCTTTAGCTCTGGGGTCACTAACAGACAAGCTTTACAACAGTACTAATTGCACACATGAAGAGAAGACAATATTTGAGATAGTCAGGGAAAAGAAATTGGAAAAAACCAGAAAAAGATGAGTTAAAGTTAATAACGAAATTGACACAGGAAAACTGGGGACCTACCACCACATTTTGGAAAGCCTGAGCCATTCGACGCTGGAAGTTGGCTCTCTTTAACTGCAGCATGATGAGAAAGGCCAGGAGAATTGTTACACAGGTCATCCCTGCAGAGCCAAGGATAGCAATAAGCAGCATTTTGCCTCCTTTTGTTTCATATGGAGCTGTTGAGGAAGCACATAAGAAGTTCATAATTTTTTCCAACTTATTCTGAGTTTAGCTATACATTAGCAATATATAGCTAAATACTATCTTGTAAACTATTTAAAGATCTAATACATCCCTTTATTTTCCAACAATGTCACATACATTGGCTGCTCATTGAATTTCAGGTGCATAAGCACCTGCAGATTCTGTAGTATTCAGTCAGAGCAGAGCTGAGGTCACAGCTAATTATGTGCATATCCTTTAATTTATGAGCTGTTGGGCCTCTTCTAGTGGATACACAAAAATGGTGCATGGTGTCACTTCACCAGTGCTATGGAGTGAACTAAGAATTAAATTCCGATGGTGCTGTGTTATATGTCAAAGTTAAGAGCAAAAGAAAATTAAGATTAAAAAATTATAACATTAAAAATTAATTATGACCCTGTCTTAGTTAATTAGTTTATACCAGACCTGGTTTGTGCAAGTCCATCATGATGGATTAACCAACCTTTACTTTCTGGAAGAGTCTTCAGTTCAAATGATGTGTTTGGGTTGCTCAAACCAATGTTGTTTTGAGCATTTATCTGAACCTGGTACACAGTGTTTGGCTCAAGGCCCTTGAGGTGATACTGAGTGATGCTGGTGTTCTTTATGATAATATCAATGTGGTTGTACTCGGCCTTGCCATAAATTTTGTAGCTGATGATGATGGAGGAGATGGAGTGACCCTCAGCAGCTGTCCAAGAGATGATTGAGGATGTGTCTGTGGTGTTAGAAAATCTGATGTTGTATGGGGCAGGAGGGATTCCTGAGAACAAACAGAAACACACAGAGCATTGAAGTATACATCCATATCTTTCTTCTTCCCACAAAGAGCAAAACACTTTCCTTGGTGCTTTTGCTGTGCTAAACAGAAGCAGAATTTTGTTGATGAGTTATGGTAACTGAATGCAGTAGTTTTATGATCTTGATGTGCTGCCACGCTTGTTTCAGTAGTCAATACTTCCAGCAGAGGTTGCAGTGACATTCAGTATACTGTCTTTGGATGAAGATATGCATTCGCCGAGATGAATGCAAGCACACCAAAACTGCTTTCAGACTAATGCAGAAAGGTTAGTTTCCTTCTATACTGAATCATCATACCCTTGCAATTCCCAGGTCCCATACTCTCACTGCTTTAAGGAGCAATTACCTGTCAGGATACAGCCTGTTAGAAAGAAGGGAAATCAATACCAACATTTCTAAATATTTAATCAGAAAACCACCAGCAGGGGTGAGTGCCACACTTGTGGACACAGCCATGACTACTAAGCTAAGTACCTTCTCCTGGAAAACAGTACCCTTGTGTTTTTCTTAGTGCAGTTTGGCATCAGAGCTCAGGAAACTGGAGTGTCCCATGACAGCCACTGATACTTCTGTTAATACATGTAGGATCTCAGTGAGGTCATCCTCACATGACCTGTGAGGAGGAAGAAGCACACCTTTCCAGTGTGTGGTGTGGGCAGTGGCGCCCATCAGCCATTCAGATGGACAGCTCTTCAGATGGTACTTCATGCAGATAGAGCATTTGTTGTCGTGTTACAGAAGCAAGCTGCTCACACACAGGGAATTCAAGGGCAGTCTTCAGTGTAGCACACTTAACTACTCTTTGCTCACAGGGGTTTTACCTTGAATTGAATCTTCTCTTCTGACTATTTCTGTATTGTCATAGCCGAATTGAGTAACAAAAGAGCTTGGAGTAGTGAACTCTGATGGCTCATTCTGAGGAGGAAAAAATGCTATATGTATCAGAAGCGTGAATTGCACTGAAGATGCGGACTCCCAAGACTTTTTTTTTTCATTTAAACAAAATTATTATTAGTTCCTGATAATTTTCAACAGAAATTCTTTGGACACTGAACTTTCAAAATAATAGCAATAACAAGCACAAGTGATCATCAGGAACTAAGTGTTACCAAAACAAAGGATTATAACCTACGAAAACAAAGGATTATATTTAACATAGTCATCAAGTGACAATTAGTCTGATCACTGGGGGAAAGATGAAGAATTAAACAGAAGGATGTGAATCAGCACTTACTGTCACTGAAAGTCCATGCATATAGATAGTTGCTCCATTCTCCTTGGGACCTGGTGTTCACCCGTACCCTGCACATGTATTGCTGTCTAGGCTCAAGATCTTTAATGATCAAGGTGGACATATTTCCTGGCACTTGAGTAATAACACTGCTCTCGTCACCGTTGTCATTCACGCTCTTCCTTTCCACTTCAACACGAATGTCATCCTCTGTCCTCAGTGTTAAAGGATGCCATGACAAATTCAGTGATGTCATACTTTTTGGAAAGAGAGTGAGACCTTCTGGTGGAGGAAGACCTTGGAAAAGCCACAGTGAAACAGGGAACAACATTTCATGTCTGGTATGTAAGCTATAATAAGGGTACCAGTTACTCCCAACTGTTTGCCCTACCTTGGAGTGACAAAGGGTAATTCAGCCATCCCACACAATTTGGTTGGTAGAAGTTACATCTAAGAGGTGTTGATAGTCCCACAGTATCTTATCAATAGCTGTTGTGTCAACAAAAGGGTGTCTTCAATGAGCTGATGTTGCAGATGCACTTTTTAGATGTGAGAAGTCAACTATGTTGTTGTCTTGTTACATAGCTCCAAGTGCAACCCTCATTTATTTTGTATGTCTGTATTCAGATTGAAATCTATCCTCAGTGGACTAAAAACTTTCCTGCTTGTTCAAACATCTTCATTTTTGAAGGAAATTGGTCTAATACTAACAGGAAAGACTGCAAAAGAAGTGATTTGTATCTCCAATTCTGCTGCCCAGCCAGACAAAGTAATATAAATTTTCCTTTCCCAGATCCCTCGTCTCTAAATCAGGGGAAATAATAGCTGCATTTTTGTGGTTTTCTTCACCTCAGTTTTTTGCATTTTGTTTTTTTCCTTACTTTCTTTGGGGGGGGTTGGTGTATTTTTGGGGGGGCTGGGGGGTTGAGGGGTTTTTTTGTTTGTTTGTTTTATCCCTTTGCCTGAGATTATTTCAGGTCCAGTCTTCTTTGCTTATATGAAAGTGCTCTGGCAGAGATCAGGGAGCAAACCATAGAGAAAAACAGCTGGAATCTCCCATTTTTGAAAAGCCAAGGTGTGACTTACCAAGTGCAGCTGTTGTGAAGCTAGCCTGTGGTCCAGGGTGGCCTTCCCCACCTTCCCCTTGTCGACTCAGCTGAACACAGAACTGATATTCTGTTTTGGGTTCCAGATTATCCAGTCTTTTCGTTGTGCCTTTCACTGACAACAAAAGTCAAAAGAAAATACAGCCATAGACCATGTGGAAATATGTTAAGGAAGAAAAGGTTTGGAAAATATAAGGTAAGATACTCAGGCTCTTCTTTTTGTTGTTTTTTTCTGCTTCATTAAGATAAATTATTTAGAAGCATAAAATAGTTATTTTTGAGTTCCCACCCAGACCAATAGTTTCTTCATCTGCCTTTCTTTCAGGACAAAGCAAGACTGGTTGCTTAGGTAGCGTGCATTGTGTATGCAGATCTTGTCTTATACTGAATTAGTAACAATCGTTGTTTACTTGTTAAAATTCCTGTAATGTTTTCTATAGTATTTTAACTCATGCATAAAATGTTTAAGCATAGCTAGAAAAGGTATCTAACTCATAGGCAGACTGCATTTTGCCCATACAATTCCTGATAAACATTTTGGTAAGTTATTTACCTCACCAGCAGTACAACTGACATGAAGCAAGATGGTAGATGCTCCAAGACATCTCCATACTGCTCACTGTTTTTGAAAACCTGCTGTTTACATAGTAGTTTTCAACAACTGGGCCCAGCAGTGAGTACACTTAATCTTAAGAAAGGAGGGAAAAAGCCTTAGGTTCCTGTAAACTGACTATATACTTTTGCCTACTGTTGGTGTGCCACATCCACATGAACATTGTGTGTAATGATAAACAGAGTCACACATCCAGTCATAAAGGATTAAACTTCTACACACTGTAGAATTTTTTGAGTCTAATTAAGAACAGACACCACATGATGTTCCAGATTGCAGCTGAAATTTCTTTTTAAGAGAATTAAAGAAAGTCCTCTTACCTTCCACAGACATCCAGGACTGATAACGTTTTGCTGGTTTGTACAGAAGTTTTGTTGACACAACAGGTCCATCTCCAAGATGTAACTCAGCATTGATATCAATGATGAGAAAATTATGTCCACTGTCTGTCAGCCTTGGGGGATACTGTGGCACAGGAGGAACTGAACAAGAATGCAAGTATTAAACCAGCCTTTCAGCTCCCTATACCAGTAAGACTCTGCTACTTCCTAGATCTGCAGGAAAACGGAAGATGTTCTTCAAAACTCTCACAAAATAGATGAGGCTTTACACACTAAAGCTGACAGTTTAGATAAATAAAAGGAAAAACTTGGGTGTTCTTCTAAAAAATCTTCCTGTGACACTTCTTTTTTCAATATACACAATTAATATGTTTCTTATAAAGAGTTTCTGTTCATATTCTGACTGTAGATATTTATTCAGACATTATCCCACAGTGCAGAGAAAAGAAGGCTCTGCCATGTTAGGTGACAAAGCTGCACTTAAAATTAGTGAGACAAAGAGATTTGAAGAGATTCGTGTTTTTACCTTTGACTGAAACTTGAAATGGTTTCTCTGCCATTCCTGCTACTGTCTGCACACTGCAAACCCAGGTTCCTGTATCACGGGGCTGGATTCTATTAATTGTAAACATGGCTTCAGAGCGATTACTCGTAAACATTCGGGCAGGCTGAAATGACAAAACATATACAGGATCTGAAAAATGTGGGCATTTTGGAATATTCTAATGATACTTTCTCACAGTTTAGAAATTCATCTTAGGTTTAGTGATATCAATAAAAAGCATCTATAGTGGTCAATTACATAGTTTCATTTGTGCTCAGGAGTTCATGGGGTAACTGCAGAATATCAAAACTTCACATTATACTTGAAAACGTTAGCATGCATTAACTACAGACAAAGTCAATATAAAGAACAGAAATAACAAAGTAATTAAGCCTACCCTTAGTACAGTTCCATCTTGCTTCAAAAGTTTGAATTCTTCAGATTTAGGAAGTGGCATCCCAGTTGCTATACAAAATGGCTTGAACTCCACACCAGAATTGAGTTCTATGGGATCTAGTAAGTTTTCTATCTGAGGTGAAAGATCTGCTGAACCTATGGAAGTTACATAGTATTATGTCATTATTCAAATAGAGTTTTAAAAAGGCAGGACCAAAACAGATTTAGGTGTACAATGAGCACAGGCAGTCGTGGGTGTCTGGTTCTCCCTTCCCTCATGTGGGTATATGCAAGAATCACACTTACCAAAGTCAGCATTTTCACATCAGTGTAAATATCACGGGAGAAGGAACAATCCCTGTGTTCACTTTTCTTTCTTTTCCTCACCCCTCTCATCTCTTTCTCAGTGACATTCAAAACACAGACAGTCTAACCATGGCAAAATCATGCACACATTTTGTTCTCAATGTACGGTATCTACTTGCTCTCCATTTGGTCTGTTTATAAGAGCAGTCAGATCACAGTAGCATAGTTTGGCTCATTGGATCACAGTCTTATTTCTCTATTTCTTTTTGTTCTTGAAAGATTTTACAAATTAGCAGTGGATTTGTTACTTTATTTATCCAGCAGAAATAACAGATGCTGAGTGTGTCTTACAGAATACCATGTACAAACCTTGCCTGAACCCTAAGAGATGAGATATGTTGAGCTTTGTAATCTTAACTTTCTGTCACAGAAACAGAGCTGTCTTAAAATGTGTGGTTGTATTGGTGTCTCAGTCATCAATTTCATGAGGAGATCATAAGGCACATAGTACAGGAATGTATGCAGACAGATAAGAGGTAGGTAATGGTAAAATACCATGAGACTATCTGAAAGCTGGATATGTAACTTTTGTAGTGATTGGTGTTAAGGTCAATGTCAAACCTTATAAAGTTTGAAAACCTACGCCTAATGAAACAAAAATCAGATTAAATGATACCATATCATCCTGATAAATGCACCATATAGGTCAGAGGCTAAAAAACACTGTATTGCAAAGAGATTGAACAGAAGTGTCTGGGACCCTGGAATGCAATGAGCAGAGCAAGGATACTAGTCTGGAGTGGTAATGCTGTACCACCATTAGGATCTGTTTCAGTTACACTGGGAAAAGCCATTTACTACCGTGTTACCTTGCTTTACCTTCTTTTTCACATTGCAGACCATGCCATCCTAAGGAGCAGATGCAGCCCTTAAATCTGTCGCATGTCCCTCGATTGTGACAATTACATTTGAGTTTGCAATCCGACCCATAAAAACCAGGCTTGCATTCTGCAAGTACAAATGTTCAGTTAGTGCAAAGGTACTAGAAAATGTGTTCCATTAGTTTTCAAAACTTTTTACATGACTCTCCTCTGTTAGTTCCTTTCTGTATTTCCTACATGCAGAACACTAAGCACCCAACACTCTGTTTTTTTCTTTTTTTTGTCTTTTTTTACTATACCTTTATCACACTCCAGTCCCATCCATCCTGTGGCACATGAACAACCATATGGATCTGGTAGACAGAACATATAGTTTCTGCAGCCGTAATTTTCTTTACAGCTCTCTTCACATGTTTTGCCAAATGTATTGGCTCCACAAGCTGTTAAAGGGAGAGAGGGAAAGAATAACCCAACAGCACTGTCTCTAAAGTGGCTAGTGCTTCTAATGATACAGTTTTAGACATGAGAAAAATTTAAATTAAAAATATCACTTTGACCATTCAGATACCAGATATATTAACAACCATAGCAACTTCCACCACAGCTGTCCTAATGGTTAACTACAGGGGGAACAAACAAACAGAACTTTCTCGCTGTGAGGATCTGTCAGCCAAGCACCCCTTGCTTTGGATATGTGGGGACAGAGCTTCAGCAATAAATCCTCTTTATAAGCCTTTTTAATATAAAATGGACAAAGAGTGCCATGAAAACCAAATATTCTTCTTAGAGTTCAGTACATAGGAAGCTGCTTATCTCAAGGTTTTGCTTTTATGGTAAGAGCAGTGCTACACTAGAGCGGTTTGGGTGTCAGCCATTCCAATAACATAGCTCTAGTATTTGCAGCACTGTAATTCAGTCAAATATAAGGATACATATTTAGTAATGACCGCAAAAGTTGCTTGGAGAGGTCAAAGCAATATGGTGCCTGCTCAAATTCTTCTGTAATCTAAACAAATTGTCACAGATGCATAGACATACACTGTTGATATTTCCCTACAGAGACAAAGCACCCCATGAGCACAGTAGCAGCTTCTTCAGAAGCAGCTGGAGAATCTCTAACATTTCCTAGTGCCAATGTATCCTTAAGATGTCCTATTCTGTCATGCGTTTAGCAGTCAGTCAGTAGCACTGAGTGTACTCATTTCAAGGGAGTCATAGGACAGTCCAGGCTGGAAGTGACCCTGAAAGATCATCTGTTCCTGTTTTTTGTGAGAAAAGAAGCCTAGAAGATATTGTCTATTATATTGTCATATTTATCAAGAAGTGTTGGAAACATTAATCTTCCCTAGAAAAATAATATCTGCTGATATATATAGAAGATGAGCGGGAGAATTTAAATCACAACTACAAGAACTGCCTTAATAATTCAAGCTTCATCTCACCCAACACTGTCCTGTCTCCAGGACCAGCTATGAATACTATAGTTTTAAAAAGTAAAACAAGGCTACTCCACATGATGTTTCCCTCAATTATATGCCATCTTCTGTTATTCAGAATAAGTAACCTCTGAAAATATTATTTATTTACCTTTCTCACATGTTTTTCCCATAAAACCTGGAGGACAGATGCATTCCCCAGTATCTTCATGGCAAATGCCATTGTTCGTGCAGGAAGGGCAATGGGAGCTACAGGAAGGGCCCCATTTCTGAGCTTCACATCCTTTTTTGGAAAAAATATGACATATTTGTTGTCTTCCTATTCACTAACCCATCAAGTTGTAAAATAATTTTTAAGACAAACAGTAAAATACATAAAAGTACAATCCATATGGAGCCCCCATCTCAGAGCCAACTGGACCATTTTAATTAGTAAAGTGGCAGTAGCTTCAAAATTCAAATTAGGAACATTACGTTAATTCATTTGTAACTCCTGGAAGTATCCTGTGGATGTTTGCAAGTGAAAGATATACATTTTCTCTATACTGTGAGATATTTGAACAGCTGTTTATTTTTTCATATCAGTCTTGTATTTCTATCCAAGTTAACAGAATATAATTTTCTTTATATCTGGTGAAAATGGACACAAGCAGCATAAGCTATGAGCCATGTAGAACACTCAATGGAAAATATCCAGCCTCACCCTTTCATCCACTGGGAAGTGAATCTTAAGAGCTAGCTAAGGCTAGGTATTTTGTGAAGAAGATGATAAACCTTGAAAAGCTGAGATGCTGAGAAAAGAGCTAGCTCTCCGGGAAACAGCTAAGATGAATTGAACGTAAATCTGATTTTTTTTCTCTCTCTCTTTCAGCTGTTTAAATCAGTATCAGCTTGTACCAAAGATCCTTGGGAAGACATTTTTTCTGACATAATGTGATCGCAGTGTATGCCAAGAAAGATTTTAGCCCTTATTTGGGCACAGTATATTGCATTTCAGATTCAGTAGAACTTTAAACAAGTAATTATCAGCACACATTAATGGAACTTACGTCTCACAATAAGCCTTGTGTAAGCAGAAGTAAAAAGGTTTCCTCCTATATATCTGGCAGAGTAAACCCCTGCATCCTGTGGTTGAACTTGAGGATAGGAGACTTCCAGCTCCCTGGGCACTTCATGTCTGGGCACGGAATGGATGAAGGAACCTGGGAAAGGAGCATATGGATACTGCAGACAGAAGTCATTCACCCTCTACATACAGACATGAGTTTGCTTTGCTTACTGAAGAAGGACAGATGGGATGAGCTAAGCAGCAGAATCAATTTATTAGTTATGAATTTTCTGACAGCTCTTTAGCTATCTTCCTTTTTCATAGTTGGAGAGGTGCAAGTAAAAAGGAGGAGATTTAGTAAATGAATGCAACAAGCAACTTCACATTCAGCATTGCAAAGAGTCTAGTGGTTAAGTGTTCACTTTGTTTCTGGGTCTTTTCTGAAGTGAGGGGTAACAATCCATATGGAGTTTGGGGTGGCTGGAGTTGAATAGCTAATGTCAGCCAGGTCCAATTTAATCTGAGCAGCACAAAGATTTACTTAGGAGACCAAAGCAGGGAGAACTGAGCACAGCTTTCTCTTTTCTTCCCAGACTTAATAGGTTTCTGTCTCTTCTATGTTTTGGTTTTTGGATTTTGGTTTGGTTTTTTTTTTTTTTCACCAACAAGCTTTTCTGTATTATGCTAGATTTGCTGCAGTTGGCCATAAATGTTTGCTAAGGCAATACCATTTGGTCTTCTCCCATCCTTCTGGCTCACCAAGTAACAACATTTGAACATTGGTTGCAGTCAAAGAGAAGTTGAAGTCCTTGAACTTCAGGACCCCTGGGAGTCCTTCCTCTCCAGTCTGTTAGATCAAGGCTGTTGCTGACAGCCAGTGCCAGGTCCAGTCCGCTCTCACTAAAATATATATGCACATGCTCATGCACACTGTACAAACAAAGCCAACCACCATCAAACCCACACAGCAGAACTGTGACTTTATGGATCCTGCATGTCCATATGAGACTCACAAAAATGTCTTGGGTTGGAAGGACTCAAAGATCATCTAGTTGCTAACTCCCTGCCATGGGCAGGGATACCTTCCACTAGGTCACTTTACTCAAAGACTAGTCCAATTTGACTTTGACCACTTCCAGGGTTGGGGAAAACAGTGCTTCTACAGGCAACCTGTTCCAGTGACTTACTACAGTCACATACAAGAATTTCTTTCTAGCATCTGATGTAAACCCATCTTCTTTCAGATTAAAGCCCCTTATCCTGTCACTACATGCTCTTGTCAAAAGTCTCTCTCCAGCATTTATGGAGCCCCTTTCAGGTACTGGAAGGCCACAGTAAGGTCTCCCTGGGGACTTCTCCAGGCTGCACAACCCCAGCTTCCTGACAATAACAAATCAGACAGTCTGATCCTGTTCTGAATTGCCAGTTAGAATGGCTGATGATTAAACAGATGTTAATCTCACAAATAAAATATCTGTACCTTCTACATTCCCTTACAGTTACCCTGATAATGCAACAACTTTTTTTTCACCTTTCTGAAATAATTTAGAAGATAAACAGCATCAGGCAGGATCTTTACTGTCTGTGATCATACTATCAATGTAACTATAGTCAAATTTCAGGCCATGAAAAACATAAAACTTTGCTGAGGATCATATCCAAAACAGCAGAAAGACTGTGGGTCATTTCAGTTGATAACAATACATGACAACAGTTCTCCAAGAAAATGGGGCCAAATTAAAAGAAAAAATAATGAAAGGGATTTTTATGAAACTGTGAGGCTTTTTCTACATATCTTTTGAGCTACAAGCTACATAACAAATTTGACAGCAAAGCATTAAGAAAGCCCTGTGCTCACAGTCTGTTAGCAAGGCTCAATTTTTTATGGCTTGTTTTCCAAAGTGGCATATGTTAGGATGGTATTTCAAAGAAACCCTGTTTAGCATAACTATTTCATTCTCCAAAAAGACATGGTGAGGTTCTTTAAGGGGAAAGAGGTATTTTAAATTATATAGGTGAAAGACTGCAACAGTTAAATATAGCAGGAGAAGTATTTTCTCTTCTTTGCTGTATCAGAAATTCTCGAGGATGTTTTTTCAACAGCAACCTCATGTGAAAAACTTGACCTACTCTCCAGAGTCAGTTTGAGACTTTTCGCCAAATTTCCAGATGGAATATCAGCTAAGGGAGCACCATGATATAAGCAGTCCTGTTCCAACTTCTCAGCTGGTTCTTGCAGGAGAAAATGTCAACAGAAAATCACAAAATTTTCCTAGAAACCCTGCACTGACAAGTTATAGCAAAATTCCCATAACTGGGCCTGAGGCTGACCCACTGCACCATTCTTTTGCAGTGTGTTGACACTTCCTTGTCTCATTCTACTCTATTTACTCCCTGTTTCCTGGTGGCTCACTGTATACTAGACTATCAGACAAAGATGGATGTGTGCTTTTCACAGTTACAATTTGTTGGGGTCTAACATTCTGATTAAATAGGGAAGTCATCTTGAAGAAGATGGAAATTCTCTATCAACCTGCACCTCAGGAAGTCTTTCACCATCCCCACATCACCATAGGTGAATCAGAGCTGAAGTCAGTCCAGCAGGTCACCTATCTGGGAAACATCATTTCCTCAGATGGTAAGATTGACAAAGAGATAGATAACAGGTTAGCAAAGGCATACAGAGTTTTTCAAAAACTCCATGAAAGAGTCGGGCACAATAAACACCTGAAGAAAAGTACAAAGATCAAGGTCTACAGAGCCATTGTACTGTCCACTCTTCTTTATGGCTCTGAATCCTGGGTCATCTATCGCCACCACCTGCGAATCCTCGAGCGCTTCCATCAGCGCTGCCTCCATACAATTCTAAACATCCACTGGACAGACTATGTGACTAATGTGTCTGTTCTGGAGCAGGCAGAGGTCACCAGCATTGAGGCCATGCTGCTGAGAACGCAGCTGCGCTGGGCAGGGCACGTCTCCAGGATGGAGGATCACCGCCTCCCGAAGATTGTGCTCTATGGTGAGCTTGCCACCGGCTGCTGCAAGAGAGGAGCCCTGAAGAAGAGATACAAGGACTCCCTCAAACAACACCTCAGCCTTGGCCATATTGACCACCATCAATGGCCCACTCTGGCCTCCAATCGGGAGGCACGGAGGCACACCATCTATAACGCTGCTGCTTCCTTTGAGAGTGCACGCAGGATCAGTCTCGAGGAGAAATGAAAATGCAGAAAGAACCATGTCTCGCCAATACAGCCTGTGGAGACTTTCCACTGTGCCTTTTGTGACTGGACTTGCCTGTCTCACACTGGCCTTTTTAGTCACCAGTGCGCTTGTCGCAAGTGTGGGTAGAGCCCTTCCCAAATCTTCGTTCGCGAAGCCCAGCCATGATGATGATTTTCTTACATTTCTACAGGAGGTAGATAGCAAACTGCACATACTTCCAAGTGTCACACAGAAGGAACACACAACTGAACAGTGAGTTACATGTGATTTAGAACCCATGTTAAATAGGAAACCTGACTAATTCTTGCAGTTGAATGAAATAATGACAAGATTTTGTTTACAGTTTTTTCTGTCTAAAAGCAAACTACTAGTGATTAATTTCTTAGCCTGAAGAGCATCATTACCTCAAAAAGCCATTTAAAGAACAAAAGGTATGACTTGAAAAGCAGTAAAAATGCAAAGAAAGACTGAGCTTTCAAAGTTGTACAGAAAAAAAAACAAAACAAAAAAACCCCAAAACTGAAACAGAAGCTAAAACCAGGCAATGGCTTTATGAGGAGATGCAGACGGAAATCAAAAAGGAAAACAAGGAACATAGCAAAGGTATAAACAGAGGATTTGGTATTTTGGTGGAAGATAAACAAGTCAGATCAACATATTGGATATGCCAAATGGCTCTCTTAGTGAACATTAAATGAATGAGGAATTATGTCTGATCTAGTTGCACATTATGGGCATCATCAGCAATAACTTTAAACAGTTACTTGGCATTTAGCTACGATGATCGCAGAAAGAGAAAATATGAGAAACACTGATTACCATTCTTGTAGATCACTGCATCTTCTTCTTTTGATGCCATTCTAATGAAGGAAATATTCACATGCTCTCCTTTATTTGCTGTAACAGTTAATGCCACCGGGTAGAATGAGGCTGAAAACAGAAGTTTGTGATAAACAGCAGTTATTGTCTCTATCTGGTCTCTGGCCTCAAAGCTGAGAATAGTTTACAGTATGACCCTGACTCAGATTTTGACATCTAAATTTCTTTAGAGCACAAACTGATTCTTTACCACCAGTAGCCTCAATCCTATCTTTGGCAAAGACAGAGGAACCGCCTATACCCTGTAAAAACAGACTACCACTTGAACTTGGGGCATGAAAAAAATACTTGGCTGAGTAACTGGAAACACTTCATAACTAGGAGCTCCAACTGGCTGTAAAACACTTTTGCAAGTTTCTTTATCCCTTGAGACATTTTTAAGGCAGACTGGATAAAGTACTGGAAATTGTATTGTAGGGAACAAGCTGTCATTGGCAAAAAATACCTAGAGTGACTCAGTTCTTTTCTATTTAAGCTATATGATGCAGAACTGTCAAAATAGTTCAGGAGACCAAAATCAGGCAAGGTCTGGAGAAGGTATGGTAAGATAAGAGTAGATCTGTACTTGTTTACTCTGGAAATACAGAGAGAGTTGGCTTGCACTAGGAACCAAAGGAAAAGAAATCATACAGACAGGCAGTGGGATTTTTACCAAAATATTCTCACCTGAAAATGTGGCTTAATTTAAATAAAAATTCTATTTGAGTGCTTGTCTGTATTAGTGATGTTTTTCAATTTTCCAATTGGAGAACTGAAATTCATTTTCCTGCTTAAACACAAAGGTACTTCTATACATTTGTTTGTAGTGCTTGATTTAAATAAATAAAGAAAGCAATAGACAGAAAAATTTTCACATTTCTGCCTTTTCCTTATCACTACTTGCGGAAGAATATTATCAGAAGATACTTGGAGAATGGACAGAAAAATCTCAAGAAGCAGTCTTTCTGAAACCAGAAAAAATGGTAATTTTAATAGGCACATTACTTTGAAACAAGTTAGAAGTTAAGTTAAGGATATTTCTTTTCACTCACTTGGAAAACGCCAAAAGGAAAGTTGTGAAGTGTTTTGAGGACAAATTCAGGTTTTCAGGCCATTTTTAGCTCTGAGTTTTCAGTTTTTCAACAGCCATACTGCTGTTGACATGTCAATATGGGGAAAAAACTGCCTTAGGTGAAGCTGACTTCCAAACTATTCAGCTCTTTACCTGAGTGAAAAGGTTACACCCTTGTACTTCCCCTTTTAGAGCACTCACAGGAGTGAGGCACTGGTTTTCACCAGTCCCTTTGCTCTTTCTGCTTTTGAAGCTGTTCAGCCTTAAGAGTTACTCCTGTGCAAGTTCCTCTCAGATAAATCAATCCATCCCTGTTTTTCCTTCTGCTACTACCTGCCTCCCGAACAAGATGAGTGGGACCTTTCCAACAGGACGACCCACCTGAGCTTCAGCTAAAAGAGCCATTCATGCTCCTAGTCAGCTCTGTGCTCACACAGATTCCATTTCTATTAAAGTTGCATTTATCTCACAACAAACACTTTGTTTAAGGAACACATATACAACTTAGTATGAACTGTTAGACAACTTATTCATCAAAAATTGTCTTTAGCTATAACCATGCCTTCTTTTCTTGGTTCATTTTGACCAAGCTGTTGATAAAGTATTCTTTGGTTCACAACAATGGTTGCAGAAAGCAAATTGGGAATCTGTCACCAAAGTTCAGTGGCAAAGACATACAGAGAGGTAGGATCAGAAAGCAGAGAAAAAAATTATGAACTAACTTTCTGTCATACATTATATTCAATAGATGTGTAAAAAATGAGCAGGTAGATGCTACATCAAAGCTTGTATGAGGCTGAAATGGTGTTAGTACCTCCACAATACTATTTTGTAAAATCTGGATAAAAGAGGATAATATTCCTTAAATATTTGAGGAAAGAACAATTTATTACTTCCATTTCAGAATGGAATTTTAATTAAAAATCAAAATGTTTGTGTTATGTGATGTAAAATTAAAAAAAGAAAACCTGAGCAAGAATGAAAACAGGTTTTCTTTTCAGTGAAAGTCAGCTTTTCTCCTGCAATATTATTTCTTTGAAATTTTTGACATTTTAATGTTTTATTTATGATTAGAAACAAGACAATTATTGAAAACTCACAATTTTTTGCAGAATGGAATTTCCATCGCCTGTGGAGTTCTACTATTTATGCTCTGAGCCTCTGCCACAGGTTTTCATTCCTTTGTAAATGATACACAATTTATTTCAGCAGGGCTTTTTTTGCTTGGTATTAAGTACATGCATTGGAATCTATTGAGCATTTGTCATTTTACGTAGACACTGGTATCTGCACTTATATCTTAGAGAAATAGAGAATTCTAACAGAGAATAATGAAAAAAGATCTCACTAGAAACAGGCAAACAAAAACTGCAAGCAACCCCAACTTACTGTCAGATCCCAAGTCAGAAGTTATTTATTAATAACAGATGCATACTGAAGATCATTAGTTACTTAAGAAAAAAGAAATTCAACAGCTTTCGCAAAAATGAATTGTTAGTTGCAAATGATCCTAAGGGGTTTAGTTGCCGTGTTTTTTGAACCAAATTTAGTGAGGCAATACCAATTGTTTTAACAAGATATTACACTTTGGTATTCCTATTTTCTTTTCTTTGTATTTTGTTAGGCTTAACAAGACTTTTTCTTCAGGGTATTGTTGCAATGGAAAGGAACGTACAATGCCTGGTGGGCTGAGTTTCAACATATTTTTAGATTGTGACTTGTGTTACATGATTTCACATCTCAAGTGTGCCAATGCCTTATAGAGACATAACAAACTAAGCTGCAGAACAAGTGCCATAGTGCTCTGTTGCTAGCACTTCCATCATTGTCTCTTTGCCCATTTTATGATTGAGTTTCTGTGGGGAAAATTCAATCATACACATAAAAATACACATTTATTGTGTAGAGAAATTGTATAAATTATATTTGACTAGATGGAGAACAGGCTATTCTCTATAGTGTTTTATTATAGATATGTGTACTCTGTACAGTATCACTCCCTATAAAAAAATAAAGCATAAACTGTTCTCTCTCACTGCATGTATGAATATTACATGGGTAACCATAAGGATTCAGTGTTAAAAATTCAGGAGAATTAACTTGTTACTTTCAGAATAGTGGATGTATACAATAGATCAGGAAGCTGAACCTGTTACCTTTACATATTATACAGAAAAAATGTTTGCTCTGTCTTCATGCCTTGTAATAGGTATATAATCAGACAGATGGCAATTCCCACTAATTCTGTGGGGCTACCCAAATGATTAATGCTTAGTGAATGTTTCACCAGTTTCTTGCCTGAGGATGTAAAATAGTGGCTGGATTTTCAGAAGTGCTGCTTCTTCCTATAACTTTGTGTCCCCTAATGGGAAACTGCACATTTCAACTCTTGCTCAAGTTTTGCTGTTGAAAAACACATTCTGCCTTTAAAAATTATACAGACAAGAGTAAAGTGGAAAAAGGACTATTTTCTAGTTACCTATGCTTTGTCAAACTTCACAGTCCTCCCTTGACTTCCTCTTTCTGTGCACTTCAATAACTCTCAGGATTTCTGATGCACCCCTTTCTCACCCGTCTAAACTGAATAGATTATACACCTTCACTGAGGATTTGTTAGTTCAAAATTTGTTAGAGAAAGTTTTTGCAGAAAAAATCTGAGAAATAGATTCAAACCTAGAAATTAAGCAAAGAAACCTACCAATTGCTGGTGTGGATGTTACTTCTGGTTAGAACAACTTCTGACACATTAGAAGTTTGATTACTTAAAACTCCTAGGTTCACAGATACCAAGCATAAAGAACTGATTGATTAAGAAGACATTTTTCCACCCATGCATGTTATTCTACAACAGAACAGCCAGAAATGTGCTCAGTTCACTGGCAGTCTGCCAAAGGCAGGGTCACATTGACTTTCCATGCAGTTATCTTATCGTCTCCTCACTGCAGCCTACTTTGAAACAATGGAGTTGTCAGTCTGCATCTGCAGAGCTTTCTTGGTGACCAGTCCAACCCTTCAAAGACTACATTTAGTCAGAGAAAACATAAGCCAAAATAAAATGCATCTTTCTTCCAACATATCCATGTTCAAAGAAATAAATAGACACTAGCTGCAGCTCTGACAAATGAAAGTACCTCCTATAAATTAGCTATCTAATTTCAGGACATATCAACAACAAAAAGTGGTCTTACTAAATTCATACAAAGAAAGATTAGACGTGTCAAGTCACCTGACAAACCAGCTGCTATGGCACAAAACAGCAGTAGAGTAAAATCTATTAAAAATCAGCCACAGTTTTGAGAACCTGATTTGCTGCAGAAACTCACTAAAAATTTCTTGTACTTTTTGGTAGTTTATGGTAATCTCTGCTTTGGAACTTGTCCCAGAAGTCTTATGAGGTCTAGAAACAAGGGAAATTTTGCACATAAAATATAAAATTTATTGGGTAGGGTGTTGAACCTTGGAAATCCCACCTTCTCATCCCCCCATCTCCCTTGCCATAATTGCTTTTTCTACTGTGTATAGTGTTAAAACTGAAATGAAGTGAATAGTGAAATCTGTAGTAGATTTCTGTGAATAACCCTCTTAGATTTTGTAAAACTTCTCTGGAGTGTCTTTCCAGTGTTGAGATGGATCCTTTTTTTGTTTCACAGTGACACAGCCTGTGCAGACCCAGTGTTGCTGAGCCGTAGATTTACTGAACCTTAGGCAAAGCAGTTATTGTCTAGGCTCACGTTGCCTATTTATTTAGAAAAATAGCTAACTACATCTCAGACCTGTCAGGATTTTAAACTGGAAGCATGTTTAGAAATCAAGGGGCCGGGATGTGAAAAACCCACTGCAGGAGCTGCCGTGTGTTTTTCCATGGAGTCAGTGAGGCCAGGACTTACTTTGCTGACTGACTGATTTTGTGTCCCTGGGAGTAGTCAGACGCAGGCAGAATACCTGTCATGTCTGACTAACTTCCACAAGAAATTGACTAGCACCTAGTACCAGCCACTTATTTCCTCAGTTTAGAAAAAAACCAACAAGCTTGAGCCAAGTCTATTTTTATTGATTCAGGATTGCCTTGCCTGCTCTGGAGCCATGTTTGTGTCCACTCGTGTCAACTAGAGATAACTGCCAGTCTGCAAGCAGTGCCCTGGTAAACTCAGATCTGACCACCATACAGTACCTTGCAGTGGCATCTTCATGGTATGTATCCTTGTCACCTCATCTTTGAGTTTCCCTTCACAGTAATATGCTCCAATAGTTTCCCTGGCCTGCTCCCTCTTCCACACCACTGTTTTGGCTGCTGCTCTCTTTGAATCCTCATTAACTTCCAGTGGTTCCCTGTGCTGGTTAGTAACATCCTCCTGGTCTCGGTCCATTGTGATAGACTCACGGGAACGCCATTTGGAAGTGATGCATATCAGTGATGTCTCAGAGTTGCCCACCAGAGGGAATGAATTGATCAGTATGAGGTCCAGTGCCGCCTCCACTTTACCTAAAGAAAAGAAAACATTAAAAAAAAGAAAGAAAAAAAAATATTGCAGAATTCAAATATGTGGACGATCAAATCAGCAGGTAAACTGTTTCATCCAGTGTTAGGGGTTTCTCTGGCTGGTGTCTTGCACAGCTTTTGAGCAAAATAAGAACAACATAGATTAACTATTCTGCTACTCTTTTTTTTTTTTTCCTATGACACAAACAAATGGAGTTTGTTCTGCTCAGAAAAGGCAGTAAGTCTCACAAACATGTAAAATATTTTTCACGAGCTATTGCACAAGCCCAAAGAAAACCATGGGCTGCAGAAGCAGATAGATCTCTGTATAGTTAGACATGCACATAAATGCCTCCAATGTGGTGCTTTGCTGGTAACAAGGTCAGTAGATGACAAGGTTGTCAGTTTAATTGTGTTTCTTTTATGTCTTTCACATGGATTTAATATGTATGAAAGGATGTCAATCAGTTATGTCTTTCAGTTACAGGAGCTGGTAATACTTTGAACACTCGTAGTAATTTTTTTCACCTGTTTTATGAATTTGAACTAATTATTTAATTGTCGATCCCATGGTAACCATTTGAGGCCCTAACAGACAGTGGCAAGAACCATGGTACAAAGCAAGTTTTTCAAAAACAAGGAGCAAATCATCAACACCGGTTAAGTGGGTTGGGTTTAAACGACTCTAAATTGCTCCCTTTGATCGATGGAACTGCCAGAAATTCATGGAGATGGCAGATCTTTGAAAATGATAGACACAAGCCTAATGAACACAGGCTCTGGCAGAATGTTACAGTTTTAGTTGTTCAAATGCAAATAGCTGGAGGGAAATACATCTCTTCTATAATGAACAATTGGCAAATAACAGGCGTTTCCCTTTATTTTTTAAATTCAGGGTAAGGAGAAGGGAAACAGTAACATTTTTTCCAGCTGAAACAGGAAGAACAATTGATTTCTTTTATTCATTACATCTATTTTCCTGCTTTGGATACAAGTATATTTTGTATTTACACAGAGAGACCTTATATTTAATGCCACCCAGCTTCCAAATGTTTCTCTGATGGGAAGGAAGGGGTATAGTCTTAGATAAGGAAGGTCAAAAGGTCTTAGTGCTGCCTGCAGCCTTTGCGTGTGTCTCTGCAGTGCTCTGGGCCAAGGGAGGAGGTCCTCGGCTCTTTCAATGCAAGCAACCACTCTGGGGACTGAAGTATCTTGACAGCACATTGACACTCACCACACCCAGCCAGTCTTCCACAGCCACCACCCTTTCATGTGCCAGCCCAGATAGCCTGCAGTTACATAATGGAGAAACGAAACTTTCTGGAAAGGCTGCAATGGTCACTAAAGTAAATACTGCATAAAGGTGCGGGTGAGCACAGTTAGTTTGTTCTGCTGCATATTGCAAATGTAAATCCGTTGAACCGAGTTAAAAATATGTGATAGAAATGAGGCCAGATTCATGCATTCATTTTATAGGGCATTTATCTCTAGGCTTTTAGTTTTATATGAGGAACATTTGTGCTCTTACTATGGATCTGATGCATAAGCTGAAGGCAGATATAGTTCATCAATCACCAGCACTGAGATCAGCTCAGTTTATATCAGCAAGGATCATATGCCAGCTAGAAATATTCTCAGTCATAAATTGCAAGATTCTGATTTCTGCAAACTTTAGTGAAACCTGGAATCAAATCTGGATCCAAATTCCATGGCTTGACATAATTATCTCCGTTGAGCTCAAGCAGAGCTTTAGAGATCAGAGCTGCAATATTTTTATGGTTTTGCCTAGCTTCCACAGGGCACAGAGTGCCTTTCCAATTTGTCTTTCCCATACAGAGGTATGGACCCAAGGGATTGGGACCCAGAAGATGGCTGCTCATCCAGAGCTCCAGTTCCATTTTCTCTGGCATTTCTCAGTTCCTCTGGCTTCCAACAAAGACTGAAAGGTGGAAATAACACCTTTTTCCTCCCTTGCATCTCAATCTTAGAAAAAGCATCAGAAGTCTGTATTTTGAGGACTAGCTTTCATGTTGCCTTTGATCCATATGTAAGACATAGCAAAGCAATATCTCATCAGATTCAGGCACACATCTTTCCTTGGAGTAATACCAATTGTGTAATAAAGGTGTAGAACAATCAAAAATTAGACTCATTGCTTATCTATACTTGTGAATATTCTGGATGAATCAAAATCTAGCCACTGGTAAATGGATAGTGTTCTGATTCACTGTCTAAATATAGCATTTTTTTGTTTTGTTAAACACCGTAGGGGTAACTCAGACACCTGAGTGAGGTAGGTGGAACACAGATGGAGTTCCATGTCTTCCCAGAAAAGCACTAGAAGGCTTTTCTGCCTCTAAAATGGACTTGTAACTATGTATAAATATGGAATCACATGCCGTGCATAATTTTGCAGCTTAGGCTTCACAGATGGAATGTATTAAAAAACTAAAATATACATAAGAGAAAGCTTTGCACTAAGAAAAGCTGTGCTTTAGGTGTAATTTCAAAAACAAACAAACAAACAAAAAAATCCCAGCACCCCAGTGGACTAAGGCCTTGCAGTTAATAGAAAGGCTTTATAGTAATGCAATTTAAACTTACCCAACAGCCCCTGCTAAAAACACATTTACCTAGTCTGGAAAAGTTAGGCAAATTATGTCCTTGATGTTAATGAAGACTTTGAGTATGTAAGGACCAAATAAAGACAACAGGATTTAGCTCTCCGAGAAAAACATGAAAAATACAGACAGGAAACAGCCTGTCTCTGGAGCAGGGACAATCCTCTGTGCTGCCTTGAAAAAGTCGTTTGACTCCTGCCCTAGTCCTTGAAGAACTGACCTTATCAGGAAGGCAATTTGCTGTGTGTGCAAATAGATTTTGAGAAGAGAAAGCACTTGCAGAAGGCTATTGCTGTAAATGGGAGATACCATGCAAGGCAGATTCATTGCTCAGTATTTGTGACACACACTCATGGTGGTGCAGTGCTTTGAGCCTTTCCAGCAGACAGAATATGGCATCCTTATCTAAGTAAATTTAAATAACAGTACACCCACTATAGCCCGGACAGGAAAATTAGTGAAAAGAGGCAAGTTGCTCTTGGCCCATTCTTAATTACAAGATTGTCCCCCCTCTCTTGCTGTGTAATACTCAGTTGTACCTTTCATGACTTCTCTAGTGCAGGTTTCTGCGCTCACAGCCCAGAAAGCCAATCCTATCCTGGGCTGCATCAAAAAAAGCATAGCCAGCACATCAAGGGTGGTGATTCTGCTGCTCTGCTTTTGTGAGACTCCACCTGGGGTGCTGCATCCTGCTCTGGGGTCCCCAGCATAAGATGGACATGGACTTCTAGGAAGTGTATCCAGAGGAGGGCAACCAAAGTGAGGGAGGGCTGCAGCACTTCTCCTGTGAGGAAAAGCTGAGAGGGTTGGTACTGTTCACCCTGAAGAAGAGGAGACTCCAGGGAGATCTTATAGTAGTTTTCCAGTTCCTAAAGGAGGCTACAAGCTGGCTGGAGAGGGCCTTTTGTCAAGGCCATGTAGTGATAGGACAAGGAGTAGGGCTTTAAACAAGAGAAGGATCAATTTAGATTAGATGTAAGGAAGAAATCTTTTACAGTGAGGGAGATAAAACACTGGAACAAGTTATCCTGATAAGATGTGGATGCCTCAACCCTGGAAGTGCTCAAGGCCCGGCTGGATGGAGATTTGAGCAGTTTGGTCTAATGGATGTGTCTTTGCACAACCCATGGCAGTGGGATTAGAACTAGATGCCCTTTAAAAATCCTCTTTCAATTCAGTTGCTATGTTATTCACCTGGGGAAACTGCTGCTCTGTGTGCTGTCCCTGTGTGTTCTCAATCCCTATGAAAATGTCATTCACACAGGCGCAATCATGTTTTCTGTGCTGCATTGCACCAGCAAAACTCAGCAGGACCTGCTGGAAGAAACAGTTGTCTCTTTGTTGTCTGACACATCCCAAGACACAATTCTACTCAAAGAGACTCTGACAAAGATTAAAATATTGCTCTGCTATATCAGAATTGGTACTAGACACTAAAGGTCATGACAAAATGTGGCAATTTTTGAGCTGAGATAATGTCAGAGATGAGTACGCACAGCAACTCTTATGAGAAAAGTGTTATGATTTGTTCTTTCATCTCAGAGAGTCCCTGCCTATATACTTCCAGATTTACACAGTTAACCCTTGCCTTATCCCTGAGAAAACATGGGAATATTCTAGGTGTTTTCTACCTAATGTGACACCCCTACAAAGCTGCCTGTTGTTTGGAAAAATGTTCAACACTGGAAAGGCTAACACTCCTCTACCATAGCAAGCAGTCAGAGTGGTTAGCTCCATCATGGGATAACCATACTCCACTGTCCTTCAAAACACATATAATATGGACATAGGTCATATTTCAAGGTGTCTTGAGAATGCAAAGTTCTGAGTAAAAGTTTTAGGTATCAATACTGAGTAGTAGTGGAAAAAAAGAAATTGTTTAGACATTACACATCTAATGATGTATTTATTTTCCTTATATTTGCAGAGCTTTATTATTAATTGCTTGGAGTGACTATAAGATGGAAGTCCTTCTCTTGATATTTGGAGCACAACAGAGGAAAAAGAAGACCTGTTGTAAGAGGTAAGCAGAAAGATTAATACTTTTAACATAATAATTACTTAAGAGAGGGCAGAAAATTCTAGTAAATTTCACCCCATTTTTCATCAGACGAAGCAAAAAGAATAAAAGGTGATATAATAGGTAATGTTTAGGTAGTTGGTTTGTTAGTGGTTTTTTGGAGGGTTTTTTTGGTTGACTGGTTGGTTTGGTTTGGTTTGGGGTTTTTTAATATTATTGCTTAGAACACAAATTATTTCTGCTATTAAGTATCTGGGAATATGAATCTAAAATGTATAGCTACTATACTAGCAGAGAAAGAGTAGAATCTGTGCTTAGTGTTATGTTGAAAGGGAAACATTTGCATATGACACTGACTGTAAGATTTAAAACTCATTTAGATACAGGTGAGAACGTATGTCCCAAATAGTCAAGACATTGACCCCTTTTCCTTCAAGTTTCTTAACACTAAGCACTCCCTCTGTTTCAAAGAATAGGGTTTTGATTTGGAAGAAATCTAACCTGATAAATGGTCTACACCTCAGTATTTCTCATTATGTCTTATTTTGTAGTTATAAGTTCAGCTGTACCCTTCCCAGTTGTATTTTCTGGGATAAAACAACATACCAGATTAAAAGAATTTAATTAATCTATTTAGGAATAAAAATGGAAATCATGCAAGCAATTTTGCTGAGAAAGTGTAGCATTTGATTAATTCTCAGCAAAGTACTGAATAAATTACATTATCTAAAAAAATAATTAATTAGCCAATGGGGAAGATGATCAGGATGGAAATAATGCAAGTGAAATATGATTAACAAAATAGAGACCAAATCTATATGTCTCTTCTCCATAATAAAAAAATAAAAATAGAGTACCCCTTACCTAAGAATAAAGTTAATCAGAAACTAACCCAAAACATTAGCTGTTTAGGCATATTTTTCATAGGGAAAGTGGAACATACACCTCACTAGAATTTTATATCTTTGTTTCTTCTTTTTCTGTGCATTCAACACTTCTCTTATAAGTCTTTATTATTTTTGGTTCATTCTCTAAAGAAGTAGATAAGTTGGGGGGGTTTGAAACCACATATTCATTTTATGGGCTCAATGGCCTTTTAGTGTTCTGGAAATTTAGTCTGGAATAGAAAGATAAAAGGGGTTCAGGTAATTTCTCCCAGTGAGTCAGATTCTCCTCTGACAACTCATTCCTTCACAGGAAAACAAGGCTGTGAAGTTATTGTTGCCCAAACAGATTAAGATTCTCTGCCACACCACAGGAGCAGCAGGAGAAAGGAAAAAAAAAAACCAACAAACCCACAAACCCCAGAAATGTTCCTGGAAAACATCTGATAAATGAGCAACGAGGTAAGTTTTCCAATAAGTTCTTTTTTTTGTCCATGTAAAGAATCTTACTGTTTGTATCTTATGTGATGTTACTGTGCATCTGTGGGATGGTTTACAGTTCAGATAAAAAAGACCTCTTGCCTGTAGAAATAGGGCACTACTTGTGAAGGGAAGGTATTGTGAAACTAATAAGAGATGAAAAATAAGTGACAGAACATCACTTTTCTACTTAGTAGCAGTGAGAAAACTAGAGAATAAGTATGAAAAATCAAATAGTTTGTCAAACCTACTAGGGCTGCCTGTTTGGGTATCTGCTGATCTGCCTCTCCATCCATCTGAAGCAGCTGAAGGAAATGTAACTGCCTTCTTATTCTCTCTACATGTCAGCTGTTTCATCAAAGTAACCTTTAAAGATGAAAAAGCTAGAAAAGAAACACTGCTGCAGCTTGGCTGGGGATTTCCCGAGGAGGGTGCCTAAATGTCTGTGTGTGTAAATAACCAAAATGTATAAAGATGCTTTCTCATGATTTCTCTTTAGGTGGAGTCAACTACAAAGGAGTAAACTGGGGGAAAAAAATCAGCAGAAATGGCTTGTTGAATAACCAGCTGGCAATATGCCATGTAATGCTGAAAAAGAGTGAGGAATACGGAAACGTTTTTGTAGGACAGGTTTGTACTTCAGGTGCATCTGGGTGGATTTACAGCCAGCTAAATATGAGTACTATCATCAAAAAAGTATTTGCACACTGAAGCAGATATGTCTATAACAAGGCTGGCCTTTGTAAGTTGCTTTATGAAGCTACTATTTATACTGCAGAAATGTACTGTTGGTTGTATGTGGGCATGTGCCAAGCTGGAGTGTGCTAAATAACATAGGTAAACAATTAGTCTTCATAGAACATATCAGTATATACAACATGCACAGGGTTAGCTGTCTGGAAGTGTCTGTGAGAGCTGACTGCTGGAAGGACATACTCTGATGCACTCTTGCCTGCACAGTAGTGTGCCCTCACTTTTCCACTTACTGATTTTTCTGAGTAAAGTAGTGGCAGATGTTTCTGGTGCTAAGCACACTTTGTGACTAAGGAGTCTAAGGTCCCTGACCAGTGGCAGGTCTTTGGTGCACAGCCAGGAAATAACACAAGGGAAAATCATCAGCACAATCAAAAGTGCAGTATGGACTGCATTGTCAGGGGAGATTTGCACTCCAAAGGAGAAATTAACCAAGCCACTTCATTAGACAGGCTGACAGTGCAAAAAGTGAATAAATACCAGGCAAGCAAAATACCAGTCTTGAAGCAAAAATTTACATTTCTAAATACAGAAATGCCATTTCTGAATGTGTCTTTTAAAAATCCTTTCAGAACTTATTAAATGCCTAATATCATTATACCTTAAAAGGCTTAGCATTTCCTACTGATGAATTACAAAATTAATTTTGATAGTTTTTTACTTCTTTATGATATGACTCTTGTTTAACAGTTGGAGAGCAGTTATCAAACCTGTACCTGAGAAAACAATCAGCATTTTAAACTCTTTGTAGGAAAGTCTCTAGTTCAGACATGGTGGTTCTTTGCTGTATGCCTCCACTGAAGCTACAGTAGAACAGCATCCTAAATATGATCTACTAGTACAGAGTAGAGAGTGTCTTCAGATGGCAGTTCTTCACTGCAGTTTCTTATAAGATTTTCATCCCTCTGGTTCCAGATACATCTTGCATCACAGGGAGACCTGACCATGGAACTACATCTGTCTCATACAAGTAGTAGGTGCATCCATTTTTGCTTCAATTCTCCTATGACTACACAGCACCCTCCATAACACTGTGACTTCTGGGTCTTCCATGGAAGGCTGAACAGGTTTTTTGTGTGTTTAAGAGATATGTCTGGGCCAAGCTGGCTCAATCCTATTGACTGATATAGATCAGGTTTCCAGCTCAATGGTGAGCACATGAAGGACCAACCCTAAAGCGAGCTGTTCAGTGGCAATCAGACTCTCTAACTTCTCTGTTCCCTCTTGTACACTCAAGCCATCCAAATAAAAGTCTTGTGGGTGTCAGACAATCTCTGCAAAATATTACAACTTCATTTTCCCCTGTACTAAATTTTCAGCAAAAAAGTAATCCATCCATCCACCTTAACTATGACTAAACACCAAACCAATATACTACATATGTATATATGAAAATTTTATCTAAAACAATAGCATATGTTAACACTTATGAAAGTAGTGTGATTTCATTTCACCCTTTCAGATTTGATTCCTTCATGTCTGATATAATGCCTTTTCACTCCTGACTACTCCCAGCTGTTGAAATGATCTTTGGGAACACCAGTTTTTGGAGAGCTACTCTACCTCTCACTAGATCTGAACCGGGCACAGTATGGCAGGCAGATGCAATTGCTAAGTCTTACAAATCAAATACACTTCAGGAACAAAGAATGAGATTGGGTTTAAATTTCTCTTGTAATTCACAACAGTAGCTTGATAATTTTGGTGTCAGAAAGGTTGTGGATCAGTGTAATTTCTAGTCATATTATGAATACCTGATATAACCCCCTCATAATTATGAAATACCAAAGATTAAAAGGTCAAAAGCAGTTTGTCTCCATTGCTTTGTCTGTGGGAAGCTAAAAACCCCAGTCCTGCAGCTGTAGGACAGACTGAAATTCAGGTACCATTTTGATCTGACAACAGCCTATTTGAAGATGGTCACACAGGCCTAATCCTTTTATTATGGGAAGAATGACATTCATGTTCATTGCCACAGGCATGCTAGATGTTAATACAGGTTTTCTTTTGGTCAAGCTTCACAAGAGAAAAACAAGTCTGGAAACAGAATTTCCAGAACTTTCCAGTCCAACTTAAAATTTTTACTTGTCATTTTGAAAAACCTACAGCATTATAGAGGTGCTTGTATGTCTGGTAATGTATTTTAAAAGCTGTTCAACTTTCTAAATGTGAAAATGAGTCATATAATACTGGTAACAATTTAGGATTTTTTCCACAACACCTACCGATCCCAAAGAAAATCCAGCCATCACCACGGTGATAGAAAGCTACCACTGAATGCCACTGCACTGGCTTACTCTACTGCTACCTTTTCTTGAAAGGCTAATATAATCTTTTGAGTCTTTTACCATATATGGTTCCACAGCTAAATCAGAAAAAAAAATTATAAAACCCACTATTTTTATAAATCCACTGGATCTAAGATTATTGGTACTGCAAAGCTATAGTACAGAAGATTCTGTCTGTCTTGGAGAATTGAGACATTTGATAATATATTTGTTTTGTGCCAGAAATAGTCAAAGAAATGTTATTGAAACTGGTTGTAATTATTGCTGGTTTTTACACATCCTTTAGTGATGTCAGGCATCTTGTTAAACCAAGGCTCACACATGAGCATCTCTGAGAGTTAGCTCATTGTGAGAAGCTGCAAGCAGATTTTAAGACCACTCAAGGATGTCCAAGGCATTTCTGAGGCAAAAGACAAGTTGTTACACTCCTTCCTTGCTTGCAGGAGAATAAGTGAGTCTGCAGCTCTTCTTTGGTCAGAACTTAACCTAGTCACAACCTTGGCTTTTGAACCCATATTGCAGGAGAAATGTCAGGATCATTTCACTACTCCAAAATGTTGACTGGAGTGTAACCAAATAAAAGAAAAAACATGTGGTGAAACTCAGTCCATTTCTCATAATGAGAGCCAAGTCAGTGCTTTTCACCTTGGAAAAGGGTGGAGTGGATTTTGTGCCTACCCAGCAACACACAAAGACAAACCTACAATCATCAGAGACAAGGTTAAGCCAGTTCACTGTCTGTGCCGAGTGTAAAGCCTTCCCTGCTCAGGGAATGTCACTCCTGCTTTCCTGAACTCCGCCTGCAGTATCTAGAGGAAAGCGGGCTCACATTGTCTTCCATTGCTCGCCCCAGGAAACATGATATCATTCTCAAACAAAAGCGGGAAAGCTGACAGATCTATTGAGATGGGTGTGACTACAGCACACACCTCGCTGGTCAGCCCCTGTGGAAAATGCAGTGACTGGCAGCTCTTCGGTGCTGAGCTGTCTGTGCTCTCCACGTTTTGGTAGTTAATCTTTGCAGATGGCTTTTGTTTCTCCTGTACTTGTGACTTGCTTGCTTTCTGTGTCAATTAGGTATGTGTCACCATGCAGGGAACCAGTACAGACAAGGAAACAGAATTAGAGTAACTGGACTTCTTTTACTTTCCATCCAAAATGCTTACAGCACCAGATACCGCCTAAGAGTATAAAGCTGGAAACGATGTGAAGGCTAAATAGGTTGAATCGATGTGCAGATAAACAATCAAGAAACCGAAGCCACAAAAGAGGAATCGGTAAACAATATGTAGCCTATTGCAGCAACTTCCAGATAAGAGTATTTTAAAACACGATTTCAACAGATTACAAACACATATTTTTGCCTGCATTAATCCCTAGCCGTTTATAGATGCCAAAAGTAACATCTCAGACTCATAATTTTAGTGTTAACAGCTGTTAACATGCTGCTAATCAAGAAGATCTGAAAAGTGTAAAGCAAATGAAAAGCAAGTTACACGGCAATGAGGATTTCTGCCTTTTCTTGCTACTTTCTTGTTTTCCTTGCAGCACAATTTGAAGTTTTACAACACATTATATTTTTACTGTGAGATGAACTGGAACAACTTATGCATAGCTCAATTAAATGATTAGGAGTGAGTTATGAGTCTAAGGTTATCACAAAATTTTTACAGAAGAAACTGTCTAGAAAATCGAAATAAGGATTGTAAAATATTCAGATGCTACAAGTCTGATGGCAGGAGTGCAGTTTTCCTCAGGACTCTGCCTGTGATAGGTTCAGCAAAGTATCTAACATTAATGCTACAAATACTATAAACTAAATTTTTATCAGTATCATCTTTCTGTATATCTTTCTATAGATATCTCTTACGACTGACTTCTGACTTGCCGAACTAATGACGTTTGCTGATAATATTAAATTACTATTTAATTATATTTGAAGTGTTTTTAATTTATCTTCTGTAATGC
>VXBX01007122.1:62243-84221 GCA_013400415.1 Scytalopus superciliaris
AACATTACTAAAATTCCTTTTTTTGATACTTGAAGCAGAATTTAAGATATTTCCCTGGTTAAGGACTAAAATACACATATTTATTTTGTCCATATGAGATTTTGGAGAACACCTACTCTTCTTCTACTCTTAGATGTGAAGGAACAGTGATTACCCATGCTACAATTGCACCTTAGCCTTAATAAGCCTGCTGGTATTGGTCCTTCCAATATAACAATACTTAGTGTATTACCAGATAATAAGTATTATCGTATTTCCTGCCTAGTGGATACTTCTGCTTTGTTGTTCATTTAACCTACTAAGTAGGCCTATCCTTGGTGTGTTTTGGTGTGGGGCTTTTTTTGTTTTGTTTTGNAATTTTTTCTAAAATCAGATACTGAAATAGCTAGACACATCAACTGCACAGCTAATTTATAAAGTCAGTCACAGAAAAAGCTGACATTTAATCTGTATTTAGAGCAGATTTCTTAGGGAAAGACACCAGTGGTTTCAAAGTTATGAGCTCTGTGAAAAAGTTAATATCAGACAGAAAAGAAACCTTGTTGCAACGTGATATGTGTCAACTAATGTATTCAACAGCTAAAAGCATAGCAGTGGATTCTACATGTAACTAAATCAACCCAATAGCTTGGCTACAGTCCTGCCCTCAGTCGCAGGGAGAGTTCTGCACAAAGAGAAGGAGAGTCACTGAAACAAACGTGAGTACTTAAACCGGTAAAGTGCTGGAGTCAAGAGTAGAGAATCAAGCGTTTCACCTGCACATTGTGTGAGAAACAAGAAAGGAGTGACAGGTCCACTACAGCTATTAAAGCGAAGGCTTACCTGAAATCAACAGGCTGAATCCATAGAGAACTAGGTGTGCTAGAGGGTCCATGCTTTCCAAAATATATCCATCCAGTTCCTACAGTCGCTCATGGAGTATCCTTTTCTCGGGGTAGACCTTTACCAGGTACTCCTGTCCTGCATGGTACACTGTTTACAAGTCACAGGCAAGAAATCAGAGTCCTGTCGCAGGCTGGAACAGTCTCATTGCCGTCTGAGTACAGGGAGCTTAAGTTCCTTTTTCCTGTTTCCTTTGTAGATTAGGATGGGAAAGGCAGGATCTTAAAGGCATTTTTGTATCAGCAGGACTGCAGGGCAGTGCAAATCCTATCCATCCAGCAATATATCAAAACAAATATCTGGAGCTGCTGGAGAAGCAGGGGACTGCTGTTGGTCACAGTCAGCAGAATAGGAACAATGATGGCATCCTCTAGTAGGCGGGATAGTGCAAGTAAAAGGTCCTCCACCGAGGTACAGTAGGTAGAAAGTGTTATTATCCCCTTTTCAAAGTCCAGGCCTGCTAATTTCTCAGGATCTTTTCCCTTATTTATTTAATCCACATGTATAAACTGCTGGCTGCAATGCATTTATGAACAGAATAATGAGAATATGAAGTAAACAGCAGCCAGCTGAATCCAGTATAGACCAAAGCCATCTAATCCAGCAAACTGCTCTGTTAGTTCATGCATTTTACTGGAAACAATTTCTCTTTACATTTGACAATTGAAAACAGATTGAAAACTTGTTGCAGTAACAGATCGCACACAGAGTTATTATGACCTCAGTGGGATTTAAATGCCCACATCACTTAGGGAGGTCTTGAAACTCAGAAGCTAGAACAAAATGTAAGGAAAAAATACAAGGATACCACAAAAAAATAAATTAAATCTATGGAAATGTAGCACTCAGATATATAAAGAGAATTGCAAATAAAGAGTAACCATATTTAGCACTTGACCAACCATGATCCATGACAATATAGCATTTGAAAGCCCTGTAGTTCTGCCAAGATGCTAACATGCAGAATTACTTTACTGGAAGTATAGAAAAGGAGACATTGAGTATAACCTTGGAAATGGGGTGTGGGTTGATCCTACTTTGATTTAACATATTTTTAGACTTTGATTGTAGTGTAGATTTCACAAAGGAAGTCCTTTACACCCAAAATCTATTGCTATATGAAGAGAAGGGTTGCAACCACAGCAAATGTCAAGGCAATAGCCCAGAGTTGTGCCTTACTTTTACCACCCCTGTTCTCCATATAATCAAAAGTAGGAATTTATATATATATATATATATATANTTCATTTAACCTACTAAGTAGGCCTATCCTTGGTGTGTTTTGGTGTGGGGCTTTTTTTGTTTTGTTTTGTTTTGTTTGTTTGTTTATTTTAATGCCTTTTTATTTGCTGAGGAATGGGAAGCAGGAGAAAGTAGAGGGAGAGGTCATTAAGCAACTTCAGTCAAGGCTGTAGTTCTCCAGATTCCTATTGTAAGCCCAGGGGAGGGGTTAAACTTTTCATTTGAATCTCACTTTCCTGGGCATAAAGAGGTCACTGAGGAGAAATGCATCATGTCTCCATTTGAAATGCTCCTAAATGCAAAGCAATGCATACAGACCACTGCTGATACTGATTTTGCAGTTTGCATAATGGGTCAAGTCAGCTGTTCATTCTTTTTTGAAGAACCAACTTGTGCCTACTGATAATTTCACCTGCCATGATGAGAAGGTAGCTATTTATCTGAAGGATAGAGTGGACAGCATAAATATGCAACACTCCACAAAGACAAGAAAGTTGCAAAGACCTGCTGAAGCCAGAAGAGAGGAAATATGCACTTACCCAAGTCCAAATTTGCTTGAGGTACCAGTATCAACAGGCTCATGTATTTGTTTTGTGTTTCATTACAAAATGTCATTTTCAAAGAAATAAAAAATAGAATCTCTAATTCAGCAAACATTAAAGTACTTGTTTATGTGCAATGTGTGTTAACATTTAGATCTGTTTCTACTTGGAAGGCTTTTAAGTGGCACAGTTTGATTATTACTCCCGCTGATGTCGAAATTAATCACATGATAAGCTTTTGCTAGACTGTAGAATGTAAACGATTTCAGTATTCTGTCTTATTCTGTCTCAAAATTAAGTATCTGACAGCCCTACCTTCCATATTTTTATTCTTATGTCATGTGATTAGAATGTAAGTCTTTCTTAAAGTGGGTCATACTGATTTTCTGTCCCTTGAACTAAAAACTGTACGACCTGATCACCTCTCTGATTTGTGAGCAACACAGAAGTGCGGTAGAATTGTCTGTTCCTTCCACCAAGCAGCAATGATATCATAGCAGGATCCCATGCATGAGCCCATCCCTTGCTATCTAGTCCTCAGCTTACATTAGCAAATATACAAACAAGACAATCCTGATTCCCAGCCTGCATTCACTATTAATGAGCTGAAGAGTTGAAAAAAGCCTTTGGCAAAACTAGATTGCTAGTAAAAGAAACCACGCTAAAAGTGAGGATGGCACAAGGAGTAAAATATGGTACTCTTACTCTTACTTGAGTGGTATGTGTGGCTGTTGACTATCAGGCTGGTCAAAGAGCATGTCCGAGGCACATCCTCAGGTAGCTGTATTTGGGCCTCATGGACCACACCCTTGTCATTTCTGAAGGCACTTGCAAAGACTCTGAAACGTGTCTTTTGGTGGTGGTTAACTGCTGATTCAAATATATCAACATGCGCATCTAACTTAACACGCATCACAAGGTCGTGCATGAGTCTTTATATTAAGTTGCAGCAGGGAAACAAATTATCTTTCAACATGCAAATATAACCCTAGCATTAAACATGGCTTTCCATAACTCTGTTTGCTGAAGGCTAATTTTATGATATGTCAAGTGCCCTGAACTCCTGACACCAGGCTTTCCTCTTTAGATAAGCAGCACACTTGTCTCAAGGACAATCCATTCATAGATGCTGTACTGCATGGAAATATGTGAGGAGGAAAAAGAAACAATGCCACTATGCACTTCTTTAGTCAGGTAGATGTGTTAGCAGAAATCACGTATCCTCTTGCAGTGTCTGGTTGTGTTATGCTTTTTTGGAAGCAAGCCATTGCTTTGGCCTTGACATGATGTTAATGTGTTCGTAGGAGGCAGTAACTTTAGGAATTACTACCACAATCATCTAATGTGAAGCAGTGGCTCACAAATAGTGGAGTTTAAGCTTCTTTTCTTGAACAAATCCTGTTCTCCTCTGCAACACAGCTTATGTCACTGAGGCCAAGCACAGCCCCTACGCCATCTATTTTGGATCACATGGAAGTGAGAAGTAGCAGCCAGGTGACCAGTGAGAGAACATGTGCAATTGGTGGTGTAAGAAGTAAGGATGAGGACTACTCCTAGCAATTCCATGGCACTGCAGTAAATGGAGGGAAGTAAAGGTTTCTGGCGTACATGTTGTGCAAATGGGGAAGGAACAGTGTGGAAGGAGTAATGGGTCGTTCTGAGAAACTTTTAAGGTGGGATAGAAAAGGTAAAACAGAGTCTGCTTTTTGCTGCAGCACATTCTGAGGGAGTGCAGTTGCTTTATGCTTTTTCTACTGCCTTTCCTGCATATGCATAGACAAAAGGCAACTCAGGATTGTAAATATAGCCATGATCAGCTTTATTTGTTCAGCATTTTTGTTTTCTTTTTTAAAAAAGAGCTTCTCTTGGAATTCAGGAGAACACAGCCTGCAAAATGGCTTGAGCATTGAGCAGTCTACAGAACAGTTTCAGCCAAAGGGAGATGTTGCCTTCCTGTCTTCCTTGATAGTGAAATGAAAGGGAATTTATTGCAATGGAATTAAGCACAGGATTTGACGGGCATCTCAGGTTTCTTTCAAGGGGAAAGTTCAGCTGATGAAACGAGTACTTTAGGGCCTCTGTATTAGTAAAGTCACTGTGAAGAACACTGGGCTGTTTGTCTAAAATCTATGCTCTGAAAACTTTCACTTTATGAGTCACTCACCCATTTTTGTAAAAGGCTTCATGTAGATTTTAAAATGGCCTGCCTGTTGCCAACAGGACAGAAAATTGTTTCTCTGTTCTACTACTGATTTTCTACCTAGTTTTTTACAATACATTTTGATGGACATATGAGTCTCTATATATATGTTTAATAGCAAGAACTGTAAATCCAAATATCCTTAATATATTAATATTGAATCACCCCAAATAATGCACAGCAATGAAAATATGACTGCTCAAAGTGAAAGAGCATTAATGAGGCAGATTTCATATTTGTGCTATTTGGAGAAATAAAGAGCAATTTCATAAGCCTCTTAATGCAGGGGAAGTTTGGAGTTCTGACTATTGGTCCTAAGGACGGGGAAATGGGTCATGCTAATTAACACTCAGGTAGTGTTTTCAACCATTAAGATTACAAAAATTCATTCTTAATATCCTCTTTCTAGAGCCCACTATCTTCTACTGAATTAATCTCACACTCTTACTATGATTTAATCGTAATTTTTATTTGATAACTGCGTATTTAACTTGGACTTTAAACCACATTTAACAAATACAACTTAGTGATAAATTTGCTATCTACCTGCCTCTGCTTCCAAATTTGGGATTGGAAACTTTGCTGAAATCTTGGAAGTCTGAAGGCTTTATCTGGAATTCTGCTCTCATGTGTAACAGTTAAGGAGACTGATGCTACAGATAAATTCTACTATAATCATTACTTTCTTTTTTTTGTCTCCCCCCTTCCTCCCCAATTTTCAGAGCTGCTGAGACCCCTCAGACTACTTGTAAAAGTACTTGTTGGCGAACTTTTTGGAGACAAAAGTCTTGCGCCTTATTCATTCTTTGCTGCATAGCAGAAATCCTGGACCTGACACAAAGATATCAATGCTCAGTGAATTGTGCTCAGTGAAGCAAACTCAGTTGCTTTTAATGAATATAGCTTTCAAGGAATCAGGTTCACAAGAGGAAACAAGAGCAGATAATTTTACATTTCTGGTTTTTCTTGTTTTTTGTTTAATGTGGGATTTTTCCTCCGTTTCATACATTGGCATATTGTCATGATATTCCTCCTTCCTGAAAGGAGAACCTGCAAGTGTAGGGAGCAAGTCAGGCCAAGGAATATTTGTCTGCTACAAAAATCTGTCAATCCCAGCAAATGATTGATCAAAGCTGAGATTTGAATTCAGATCATCTCTATGGTTATGACTGCTTAAAGTCTTTCTTCCTCTTTTCTGAAGAGGAAAAAGATAACTCTTGTTTGGGAATGATCCAGTTCCCCTTCTGAGTAACTAACCTGCATTTCAAAGCCTTGCTCTGGTTGGAGTTATCACATATCATATCTATGTACTATTTGGTGTTCAGCTGGTATTCACCATTGTGCGTATGTTCAAGAGAACTCCAATTTTATGATCACTTTCAGAATCTGAGGGTTTTTCACTCCAGAAAACTGTTAAATCCACCCCACCCAGGTGACTTATCCCCATGACACGTTCCCAAGAGTTCAAAGCAGATACTTTGAAGAATAAAGTAAATATTTAATCTCTTTCTCTTCAAACTAAGATATTCTTATGGCTAGTGCCTTCTCATAAGATCTGCATTATGCCTTGTTTTACACTTGCAGGAGAAAAATGGAAGTGTTAAACCTTATCACCACTTTGTCTTGGAAGTATGTCCCTCTGATTATGAAACAGCACACACCAGCACTAATAGCCATTAATTGCTTTCAGGTGGAAGGATCTGAAAAAGAATCTCAGTGTTCTGCCTGCCTGGAATTGCTCACAGGAATATTGCATTTAATGTCTACATATCTAAGTTCACTAAAAGAAATTAAAAAATAAACTCATTTTGAAAGAAAAATAAGCTTTTTTGATCACCATGAAGAGCAGTGAAGGCAAGATGAAGCAGGAAGGCCATCACAAGGATTAACTCTTGTGTCCAGCAAAACTACAGTTTGCCTGGAGGTATGATGATATCCCTGAATATATGGGAACAAGGTTGGTGAAGTGTCACCCCAACATGAGCTGGCAACAATGGGAGTCATTCCTGTGCTCATCCTCAAGCAAAACACAAACAACATAGACAGACCCTTTGATTGAAGATTTTGAAACTGAAATGCCTATTTTCGTGCTGTGTGCCAATGAAGGGGGATTTGGAGGGACAGACATTGTCAAACCTGGTATCCTAATGCCTCAGTGGCATCTTACTGAAGGGGGACCAGGTTAGGGAACTTTTAAGAAACATGTAAATCCATGGGGCTTGTTGGGGGCCATGAGTGCAGAGGTAGCTGAACAATGGCATTGCAAGGTCATTCCTGATTACCTTTTTGTCATGGTGATAGCGAGAGACTTCTGAATACTGAAAGAAAATGTCCCTCCTACCTTCAGGAAGAGCAAGAACAGTGAGACAGGGAATAGTAGGCTAGTCAGCCTGAGAAAAGTGGTGGAGCAACTTAGACTGTATACTATTTTCAGACACATGAATGACGGGAAGGTGAGTAGAGAGCATGGATTTATGAAGTAGATATTATGCTTAATCAACTTGATAGACTTCCACACGGAGGTAACTAACTCAATGAGCAAGGAGAGAAGTGTGGATGTTTACCTCAACATTAGCAAGGCACTTGAATGGTTTTCCATTAAATCCTTACAGATAAGCTGACAAAGTTCAGGTTAGGTAAGAAGGCTTGGGGCTCACTGTGATCAGTGGCCTGAAGTCCTGCTGGAGACTAGTCAGTAGTGGAATACCTTAGGCATGGATACTGGGGCCAATACTGTTTAACCTTTACACTAATGACCTGGATGGTGGGTCAGAGTGCATGCTCAGGAAATTTGAAGATAACACAAGACTGAGAGAAGAGGCTGATACACCATATGGGTGCCCTGCTGTTCACAGGGACCTAAACACGTGAAGAAATGGGCAAGCCAAGGATGTCATGAAACTCCACAAAATACATACAGTCCTGCCCCTGTAGAGGAACAATCCAGGTATCCATACACACTGTGGGAGTGGCTGGAAAAGGCTTTGCTGAGATAGACCTTGGAGCCCTTCCTGGTGCACACCAAGAGCCAACAATGCACATCAAAAAAGGCCAGCAATATGCCAGGGTGAGTTAGTCAGAGCACTGCCAGGCAGGCTGTGGAAGGTGATTCTTCCCTCTTCTTAGCCCTGGTGAGAAAGGTGAGCAGAAAAGGTATTAAATATCTCCACCCCACAGATGCTGCCAGTTAATTAATGTCCTCTCAGCCTGAAGTCAGAGTATAAAATGGATAAAAGATTGCCTGAGTAGGGAGACCTGTGTTACTGAATTAGTGTCTTAATGTACACACAGGAGCTTTGGTGAAAAAGTATTGAGTGACTGGTACTTAAATTGTATTTAAAATTAAAAAAGAGACTTTAGTCTGGGTGGCATGGGTACCATTTATTCAGTTCACTACCTGCAATGAATTATTAATCTCCCAGAAAGGGATAAATGCTTTCTGCATAGTTCACAGCTTAGAATCCATACAGTTCTTTTCAGCCATAGGTACTATGACCCCAATTAGGTACCATAAGGATGCACTGTTGAAATGAGTGATGATATTCTCAAACAGAAACAAGTAATCTGAAGATACTTCACTCAAATATGGAAAAGAACAGCATGATCGAGAAAGGGTTTTTACAGCAGGCATCTCCTGGGGAATGGAACAAAACCCTGTAAGCTTTAGTATGCTGTCATATAGAATCACTAAAAAGAAATAAAACCTTCTCCTATTCTGAGTAAAACCAAATTCAAAGCAACCTGTTTATTCAGTCTGCAGCTTTTTTCCATTGTTCATTACAATATGTTATTCCAGCACAAGTGGAATTCAGGACGCGATCTCTCTGGCTGATGGTTGGACTGGTGAGAATATTAGACTTCAACTTTATCTCAGCAAATAATGGGCTCTCTCTGGAATAGCTGAAACTCTGACAGGAAGGAAGAGACATTAGTGGGAATTTCCCCTAGATAACAGTCCTTGGTTTATAGAAATCCTGTTCCATTATCTCTAGATGTTATACAGACATAAATATATAGAGCAGCAGCATTTACTGTGCTGAATTTGCAAACAGTGCTCTCTGCAAGAAACTTCAATATTTGCATTTTACATATTTCTTTATACTCAAAGTGACAATCACAGATTTGGAGAAATACAGTGACAAGAATACAGAACTATTTTAATGGATGAGGCACATTTTCTAATTATTTCTCATCTCCAGTTGTATGAAGTGAAGTTCATAGTCTACATCCTTTCCAGAAAACTCTTCTAAGAGAGCAGAACAACTATAAATCCAAATCCCACTGCTTTCTAGTACTTTTTTTTTTTTTTCATAAAAGGCTAGATTACTGTCTAGCTAAGCTTTTTATCTGTATTCAACTGTGCTTTTTTCTCTTTGACCAGGACTAGCTCACAACATACCAGGTGAAGAAAATTATTAATAGGCAGTTTATAAATACATTACCTGTAGACTGTGAAGGAAATATTTAAATGGAAATTTTGTTTTAGGAAAATGTTTTCTGAAATTTCTGGATTATAAAGCACCTTGTTATTTTCTCTATCAGTCCTTTTTGTGTTCTGCACTGAAACTCTCTGTGTATTTTTGCCAGAGGTTGCCTATGACACTGCAGCTTGAAACAAGAGGAAAAAAACCTGCAGAAAATACAAGTAATTCTCCCTTTTATTTCCTTTACTGGTGAATACTACAGAAATAAAATTCTCCACAAAGCCAGTATTAGCTATATCTCCCTATTTTTTTATCATGGTTCTCTTTTTATAATTACTTTTTGAAAAATACGGAAGTTCTCCACTAGGAAATGAAAATTTGCTGCCATTTGTTTTTCTTACAAGATTTTACATTATGAAGCAATTCTGACTTTTAAAGATGCTTGTCATCCTTAGATGTTTTCCTTACTTGGTGGATGATATACTGATATCACCATTTATCTTATTATACACTTAAGATAATCCACGTGAGAGCCTGTCAGTCAGTGTTATTCAAGGAAAACTCCTATTCTGTTTGACAGGTGTAGGACTACAAGACAATTAGAAATTTCATGTGTAAAGCAGACCAAAATTTCACATCTGAGATGCAATTTAGCAATGGGCTTCAGTAACTCACTGGGCAGTACTTCCTTTTCTTTATATAAGTTTCTAAAATTCAGAAGTTTATTTCTAAAAATTTCAAACAGTGCAAAAGGAGGAATACTATTAAAACCTATAATTTCTAAAAACTTGGAGAGGTTCTTTTAAGAATATCTGTCACCACAGTGATGAGTGAATGAGCTTAATAGTGCAGCTTTCCATGCTGGCTGTGCACATCTCTCATTGTTGATCCACTGGGGCAGGAAGGAAATGCCCGGGTTCAGTTCTTGGTGTTCTGTAAAGCTTCTATGAGAGCTTTGTTGTATTCTCTGACCAGCTTTCTCACGTTCTTCATTATTGGCTGGTAGTCACTCTCCTGACTTTTTGTTGCTATGACTGATTAAAAGAATTAAGGAAACAAATTGCCAGTATAAATATGAGCATAATTAGAGATCACAAGGGAACCACATTTCCTTCTGTGAAAACTGTCAAGTGTTGCAAATAATGGAAAAACTCAAATTGAGTCTAAAGGATTTACAGTTTACTAAGGCTAGCTGCCATCTCATGCCAAGCACAGTAGGAAAAAGAAGAGATGAGATGCCTGAGTCAGTTTTGTTTTCATATATATAAGCAATAGATCTCTTCTGAAAGACTCTGCCCCTTGTTACATTGCAAGCAAAACCATTTCAAAGCACTCAGCTATTTACAGCCATACAGTCTTTAGAACTCTTGCTTAAAAAAGTCCCAGTCCAGGAAAGTAGTCCCTGTCCTTCCAGTAGCCCAAGGAGACACAGTACACTGTATAGGTGTCTGCACTTGGATAGGCAATACTGTATAGCAAATTAGAAGATGCTTTAATATCCTGATGAACTTCTTCTCTTGGTTTGTTTTAGAGCTCTTCCTGTAGGAAACAATGTATTTAAGAGTATTGCCTTAATAAAAGATTTATATAGAGTCTCCTTCATAGAGGAGGTAGCTCCAATGAGATTACACTGTCCAACTCTTTTTTCAGATATTTTTTCTAAGAATTAGAGCACTTAATAGATATAAGAAAAGGGTTATTTGGTATATGAAAAAGATAGCACTATTATTATATGTCATTATATGTTATTATTATCATTATAATAATCATCATTATTTCTCTGATGGCTAGGCTATCATGTAATTGCCTGAAATATATTTCTGTGCAATTTTCTGAGACATATGTTTATCGTCCAACACACTACACTGGATGGTGTAGTCTAGTTTTGATGTTATCTTTATCAATTACATTTGTACTGTAGTCATATAACAGTGATGTTGTGTATCTTAGAGATTTCAGATTTTTGTTTCCTAAATCATTTTAAAGAAGTAAATTTATTGCAGTGAATTCACTGTTCCTAGAATATAAAAGGGCAGCTTGGTCCTACTCAGATCTCTACCATAACTGTGGAGAATAAGGTAACAAAAGATGAGAAAAGCCATCACTTCTAATTAAAATAAACTTTAGTGCTTTTGCTAATTTCAAAAACTATCTTATGAAAGTCATTTGCAAATAAACAAATAATGATTTTGCTGATGTTTAGTAAGGTCTTATCTGAGTAGTGAAATATAACTCCTTAATTTGAATCACATAATGGGAAAGCTACAATGCAGTTCCCCCAGTCTACCCCACTTTGCAGCTCAAGCATCTCCTTGTCATATCTTAACACATTTATCTGTTTTTTTTCTTCTAGTATGAAATTCCTCTTTTATTTGGTAAGAAAAAACATTAAATGTATACAATTTATTGTTTAATTATTGGTATTTTCAGGGGTTTAAACTGCAAAACACCATGCTAAGTTATGGTAAGTCATCATGCTCTACAGATTTTCAAACAATTATACACTTGTGGATTAATTTCAGGTAAGACTGGACAGATACAAAGATGAACTTTGTATGAAATCTAATGGCAAAACTGAGCCAGAAGAAATAACTCCAGACTGCAAGGCAAAGCTTGTGTTTTAGGATCCTGTAAAATTATTTCAGACAACACACACGTTTTGCTACGTATATCTATCAGCTAACCAGACATTTGCAAAGGATTGCCTTTCCCCTCCTCCCCTGTCTCCTGCTCCCCATTCCATCCTGTCTTATTCTGCTGGAGGAAACAGACTTCTTCCTCAATTAATACAGTGCATGAATTTGACTCTATTTCTTAAAGAAAAGGATACATTCCTTCATCATAAAGTTATTTTGCTCATGGTGCTGCCACTTCCTCTCCAAATTTGTAAGCTGAAAACACAAAGACCCAAAAATGAAAATGATAATTACTATACACAAACTTTATACAAATAATCTCCCAAAAATGTTGTATTAGCACCTTGTACTCTATCAGCTGATAAGATCAAAGCTATTTCACATAAAACCCACAGAAATGAAAAACAATGGCAAAATGTCTTTAAAGCTGCCAACAATTAACCTGCATATAATTTAGCACTTCATAATCCATCTGTACAAAAGCACTGCATGCAACTGCAGCGATAGATGAAAAAATCAGATGAGAATTCAAGACTTGTCATTAAGGAAGTATGCAGTGAAGTCAAAAGTAAAAAGGTGAACACCACAGGGAGATAGTAATTTTCATTACGTTTCTTGTCATTTAAATGATTTCTTCTTACGATCAGTAGGATCTAAAATCACCAAAGATACAATATTTCCTGACACTGTCTTGGACTTCGAGCTACACAGAAGAAACTTCCTTACTTCCATAGTTAAGTTTCCTGTCTGATGCCAGAAGCTGTGATAAGAACAGAGCTGCAGTAAGAAGATTGTAGGACTGTGGGTTAAGTGTTGGCACTTCTTCAATACTTTCAACATCAACAGGAAACTAATGTGGACATTATATCGATGGCTGCTTCCTTACAATACAATTTTATATTTGTTTTTCTGATGCTACTGTTCAAGGTTCTGCATTTCAAGATATGAAGATGTTATTTTTAAATGCAAAAACTGAAAATCATTCTGAGGCTAAACTTTCAGTGGAAATTAAGGTAATAAATTAGGAAAACAGCAATATTTTACTTAAAAGCTTATTCTTAAGCTAGGAGACATGAAAATAGTTGCTATTTACTCAAATCTTAACAGTGAAGAATCAGTTATCTAGTATACTGGTTCACAGCAATGTCAATCATTTATTTCCAAGATCAGTCATTTCTGACCAATTAAAATTTTTATTGCTCCCTTTGCAGATGTTGCTACACAAACCATATAGCCAGTAAAGGAGCCTAGATTTTAAATACTTATATCTTATACGTATAAAAAGAAACATTGAATGTATTTTTATAATAACTGCTTGGAGGCTGGTTGACTGCTTGCAAAATTGCTCAAGCCCTCAAGATATATGAACACTATTTGTACTTCAAAATGCTTGATGCATGTCAACCAGTCAGTCATTTTAAGATATACCTCAATTCACTCTCATGATACTTACACTCATGACACAAAAAGTAAAGAAACTAATCCTTTTTGCAGATATTGAAATAGAACTGCCACAGCTTAATGAACTGGAGAAATGCTGCACTATTATTTTATATAAAATTTTAAGTCTCATTATGCAAGTATTTTAACTGGGTATCCATTTCTGATTGACCTAAGCTCTAGAAATAAGAATCTGATCTTGGCATAAAAAATATACAGTATTTGAAGTCTTGCAGAATTTGACATGTAGCTGTGTGGATGTGTATCACCACCTTAGAGTGATTATAATAATCTTATGCTACAAATGTATAGATATACCTCAGTCAGAGCTACACCTTACCTGCTCCACGAATTTCACTCCAGAAGAAAGTCAACTTAAACATGTACAAGTATGACCCTCAGCTTTTAACTGAATTATAAAAAAATAAGAGTTCTAAAGGACCAATATCTCAACAACCTCAAGCAATAAAAACCACTGACATGCATACAAAATAATCAATTTCCACTTCCACCTTACTTTAAGGTTATCCATTTTCCAGCTGTGCATTCAAACCTATATGCCACTAAAATTCTGTTGCCAAAATGACAGCAATATATGGGTGTTCATAATGGAAGAATCAAAGCTGCTTAAGAGATTATGAACATCTTTCCTGTTTCACTTTTTAAATGTGAATGTACATACATACTGAAGTTCCTTAGGTTTAAAGAAGTCTAAACAAACCCCAAAACTTAAGTGGTCTGCAAGGAGCAGAAAAATTAGAAAAAGGTAATGGAATTAATAGCACAGGTTGCNAGCTTAATACAAATCACGTAATTTTTAAGCTCAGAAAGACTTCTGCCTAGTAATCCAAACTTTACAAGCAATTTATTGGCACAATATTCAGTTTTGTTTGAAAACTGAAAACATGACCATACACTTAAAACACATGACTTTGAAAATGCCCTGAGAAGGAATAAACAGATTGCATCCATACAATGCTTCATGTGTATGAGAAAACCAAAACTGAAACAACTAAAGGGATAATATGTAATCTGAGCTATACCTGAGAATGTGTTTCATTTTCTTGGAGCTCCCTCTTTAGCGTCTCATACTCTGCATTCAAATGTTCCATTACTTTCTTGAAAGAATGGATGCGCTTTGTTAATTTTTCTTTGTCACCCTGGAGTCTCTATTTAGAGAAAAACCCGACACAAATCAATTAATGGATGAGTTCATTTGCTTTGGGCTTTGGGCAAATTACTTCAATTCACCTTTCAAAGTGCCTTTTCTTTTTTTTTTCAAAACAAATTATATGCATTAGAGAACTCATAGACTTTTCTCTAGCAAAGCATGCTCTATTCTAAAAACAATATTCAATGACTATCAACAAGTTACAGGCTTAGACCATACTGCATGAGCACAAATGGGAACGCTGATGTTAAGAATGTGTAGGAAATTCTCTTTCGTTTGTGTTCTGTGTTAGATTGCTATATTCAAAGTTATGGGTTGTCATAAATTGTATCAGAAGGGTTTAGCTGAATCACTAAAATAAAATCGGGAGATTTTGTGGAAGGAAGTTATAAAGAGGTATCCAGCTGACAGCCTGCTACATGTATCCATTTAGTAAGTCACACATAAACGAATAGAAGCACTTGGATCCACTCGCATTGGTGTGCAAGCTCAGCTTTCAGCTATCAGGAAGGCCTTTCAATCACAGAACTGGATTACCCCACAGTAGTTGCTCAAAAGCACACAAATTCTATTTCATTCCTTTCATTACCTTTTCCTTCTCTTCTGCTGATGCTTTCAGAGCTGGCAAATTATTGTAGACCTCCAATTCTGCTTTTGTCTGTTCAATTTTGTCTTTAAGAGAAGTCAGTTCACCAAGCATCTTGCCCTCCAACAGTTCCATCTTCTGTAGGTCCATCTGCAGTTTTTGACTCTCTAGATCACCAGACACACAATCTCTAATTAACAGTACTTTCTGTTTCATAATACATGTCCCAGCACATAAAGGTTGATGATATATTTAAGCAATGTAAGCAGTTCCTTTGTATCTTTCTGGTTTTGATATTCATGGGACTGTTTATGTGAAGGAAAGAAAAATATCTGATTTTCACAACCATTCCACAAGTCAGACTCATACATTACAATTACTGTATTATACTCTGTAAGTGAAGAGCTGTACCTATGTGACAGAGGGAGAATTTACCTTCCCAAAAACTGTAGGTATGGTTTCCTCAGCAGACTTATTTGGGAAAAACTCACCTGATCAAAACTGTCATAGCAAGATTTTGGTATTCATCTCTCTGCTTGTGTATTTATGCCATATGCTTATATTTTAGAGTGAAATATTTGCTTTAATCAACCCTTTTGGCTTACTACAGAGTGTTTTAGTGATTTCTTTAGGAATCTCTAAATAAAAAAAAAGACAAGCCAAGATTTTTGAGTACCACTTGCAATTATCCTGAGGAATGCTGAGGTAAGATTGAAAGGATCCTAAATGTGCAAAGTGCATTTATATAAATATGAAAAAAGTTCTGAGCCAGTAAAAAGAAGAGTTTATAAAAAAAAAAATGTTTGGACAGCATTGAATGTCTGCAATTCAATGTCTGCCTACCACTGTAACGCACTTAAGAAAACACTTTCTCTGTGTCTACAATATTTTGTAACTGCTCATGGTTTCACTTCAAAGTTCCCAGTACTGGTCAATGACAGAATGCAAACCACTGCTGAACAGACTACTGCTTTACTTCTGTTGTTCCTACAGCACTGTGGTTTAAAGACAGATAAATGCTTAAGATTCTCAGTAAATGAGGGTTTTAAGATCAGAAACAGTAAAAAAATAGAATTATAAAATAAATTCAGATTGGAGAGAAATAGCAGAAAATAACTATAGNATATAGTTGACCAGCTGGAATTTATTTTACATGTAAGGAGTAGTAACAACATAAATGCCAAAAAGGCAGAAAGAATTCTTAGACTGTTTTATCTACATACTGGTAGAAACTATGATGAGACAGCAAAGGGTATTCTTATCCATTCACACTTTCTGGAGAAAAGGGAAGAAACTGGAAGGGCTGAATTTCATCCTTATCCAGCAGCAGTCTCAATGAAAAAAAATCTCAAAATTGAAAAAAAACTCAGAACTCCTCTAGGGGAAGAGACAGGAAGAGGATGCAGCCCAGTTCCTTCTGATATGCCATGAAGTTGCAGCGTCTAGCATGCAGTGTGTACACAGCAGCAAATTCTCAGAACTAACTACAGTGACCCAGGGAAATGTTTTTGGGAAACTATGCCATCAGTGCCTTTGTTTACTTTTCATGGTTTCCTTCTCTTTTTATTTTTTTTAAGGGTTCTCCTGCTGTACACTTCTTTTATTTTTGTTACAGCAAGAAAATATGGAAATCCAGATTTTAATAATAACAAAAGAATTCTGAAGATTACTGTGCTATAATTCTAGGGTTAGGAAGAACTTCAATCAGGTACTTCTGAAACACCTTCATATTGTAAAGCAGTCAGAACTGATGCTCACATGAAAGAACAAGAAGTCACATTTGAAAGTGTAATGTGTGGCCCAGCATTTTAAACTACACTAGAACTGCAAAATGAGTACTTGTACACAAGTGAATACTAAATGTTTGAACACAGAACAATCAAATTCTGTAACATTTTGCACGTAACAACTTCATATTTGCTTGCAACTACTCTTAAGTGAAAATACAGGCTCCTATTTTGAAAATTACTACAAAGTACAGCATGTAACAGCCTTGTAACAAAATGATTTATGGTTCTTAATTCCTGTCCCTTCCTTTCAGCAAAACAAACAAGGAAAGGTTTGCTGAACCAATACTGATATTGGCAAAGACTTAGAATTGTGAGAACAATCCTACTATAAACAGCGCAAATAAAGAACTAAATAGATACTTGTTACAGGAATGAAAGAAAAATACTGTCTGCTTTTTGAAATTACTGACAGGATCCTGCAGATACTTACATCTAATTTTCAGGATTTGAGTATTTAGAAAATGAAGTCAAAATGAACAGCCACTTTGCAGAATCAAAGCCTCAGAATTTTAGAGCTATTCACTGTTGTCAGTTATTCTCCCATACTACATATGCCTTTGTAAAAGCACAAACCATAAGTAAGTGATACTAAGAACTACATTTACAAATAATACGTGGCTATATAACTGTGGAAGACTACTTTAAATTATTAAACACTACTTAAAAATGAAGGAAGATACTTGTGGTATGAGAAAAAAATCAAACTTGTAGCTCCAAAGGCTTCATATCACTGTATTGAAATATATTTATCTTATATCTGTGTGAGGAAGATGATCATTTGGTGATAATAGTAAATTAAATACTCCTGAGTTATATAAATAACTTGTTACTCACAAGAGTTTCAATTTGCCAATTGCCACTGTATTGTAATATTTAGATATCACTTGTTATCCAATATGTTGAGATCTTTTACTTGTTATTAGTGTAACAACGTGGGTAATCGTAATGCTTTTAAGAAATGAATTTACAAATTCATTGCTGATCTCACCTGTAATTAGATTCTTAGCAGTGCTCTGTGATTTCTGCATTTCATTTGATTTGAAAGTGAGGTCTTCCTGCATAATCTTCAGCTCTTGATTGGTAACAGATGAAATTTGCTTCATATGATTCAGATTCTGTGTGTTGCCAATAACAGTAATGAGAACATACTGTATTTTTGAAAAAAACAAATGATAACTGGACAATTAAAAAGCACTGTCCTAGGACACTGTCTGTTACTTAGCTTTTCTACTCTGAAGATTTAAAATACTGGAAATACTCTGAAGTGATTAAAAAACTTTCATTCTACCAACTTTTAATAAAAAAACATACTGCCAGGTCAGCACAGCTAAAACAAATTTTAGATTTGCTCTAAAGTGACAGTGCCTAAAATATACGGCATATCATACTGATTTAAAAGACAAAGTAATCACAGAATCAAAATATTATTCCGCTGAAAGTTTTCAGTAACATAAAAAATCCATGGAAACTAAAAATACCAGAGGAAGAGGAGACTTCAAAGTGAGAAAAAACCCCAAATAGCAGACTGAAAATGTGAACAGTTTCTGAAGTGTTACACATTCATTTATATTACCTACATTAAATATTACATAACAAAGTATTCCAGACATAATTTCAGTAGATCAGAGGGACAAGTGAAACATTTTCGTTACATAATGGTATGACAAGATACCCATAAACTAAGATTTGAAAACTTTGGGTAAACAACATATTGCAGTAGTTTGATTGGCAGTATTTGGAAATGTTTATCGTTAATGCAATAATGTTCATTATAGCAGTGGTGACAAGTCTTTCCCCAGAAATAAAGAGAAATTACACCAATTCTTTTTTTTTAACTCCAGCTGTATATGGTTTAATATTTAATCCTCTTAAGAGACTACTATGTAGATAAATTTAAATATATAAAATGCACCATCCCTCTTTATCCAGCCACTTTCCTGTTCTGTGCATCTAAATTCCTATCTTGCCACAGGAGGAGGGAAATGCTTACCCTGCTTGAGTGCTCCAGAAGTGCAACAATGTTGGCTTCTATTTGGGCCTTTCTTTCCAATTCCTGATTCTTCACCTCTTCAAAAGTCTCAAGAAAATCTAGAGATCAACAAACACAAAAAACAAGGCTCTTACTTGCATGGGTACAGCACATGCCTTTGTTGTGTCCAGTCAAAACTTTGTACTATATTGACAAACGGTACAGTTAAAGTTTAATTGTTTATTTAAGAGCCAAGTGGTAGAGACCCTGAAACTTGTCAACTTATGGGCTGAAATTAAGAAGACAACTATTGGGCACGAGGTAACCACCTTCTTCTATAGTGTGTAGGTGCGGGTTGTTACCCGACAGGAAAAGAATTTAATTCTCATTACTTCTGACACCTTTCTAAACGCTTGTCCCAGTAGCTCCTACTGAAACATGGCTTATACACACAGGAGCACTCAGCAAACCTAAGAGTTTTTATGTGGATGAAAAAGGGAAGAAGTCCTTGTTTGAGCAAGAAAGACTAGACAATGACAGAAACACATTTTCACACATTTAAAAATAAGAAACAATAAAACTAACGTGCATAACATCCGCAGTTATGTATGTATTTCTATAAAACAGCCTGCAAGCTTAGGATAGTATCTATAGGATTTGACTACAGTTTTTCTCCTCTGACTTTCTGGACTTTTTAGTTGCTTTCAAAACACTGGAGTTTATTTAGAGTCATTAAGCAAGGTCCATATTTACATCTCATCTCATTGTTTTTCTACAAGCAAATCTCCTTTTCATCACACTTGTCTGACTGACCTTGTTTCATTTGAGCACTATGTGTTTCACAGATTCATAAAAAACTGAATGCAAGAGTCTGCAAGAGCTCATCTGATTAATTCAGTTGCTCCAGGACAAAACCAACTGCATGTCAGTAATTTAGATGTTTGTCTATACTCTTCTCACACACAGCTCCTGATAGATACTCTACAGTTCTCCTGGACAACCTATTTCAATGCTTAGTAAATGTTAATGTCAGAAGTTTTCCCTAATATCTAACCTGAAATCTTTCTGCAACTATTGATGTATTACATCTTTGCTCCCCTCCATGTATATACAGAGATAAATTATTCACTTGTTATTTGAAACAGCCTTTTTAGACATTTGACAACTTTTGTAAATCGTCTAAAATAGAAGACTTGTTCTTTCGTACTTCCTTGCAGTCATGCTTTCTGCATCATCCATCAGGTTTCTCTTCAGGACTACCACCCCTTTTCTTTACATGCAGCACTAGAGACAATACTCCATCTGAATTCTTCAATGCACAGGGAAAAAGACTACTTCATATGCCTGACAGTTACACTCTTATGCATACTTACTGTTGTGGTATTTTCTCTTCCATGTCAGTGTGATATTGCTGAGACATGTTCACTTTGTCTTCACCCTAACTCTAAGCCATATCACAGAGCTGTGCTTAATGAACTGTTCCCTATTCTGCATTTTTGCTGTTGATTACTCTGCCCAAGTGTCACACTTAATCCTTTCTGAACATTTTGAAATTAATTTCTAATATGCTAAAAGTATATGAAATTATAAACCTGTCCTTCAACATGACTTTAGCTTTTCTGATAGAGTATTTTCTGTGAACTGTTTTGTGAAACTCTCTCTCCCGTCATCCAGCTGATTGATGCAAGTATTGACTAACCTGAAGGCCCAACAGACTGCAAAACTCTACTTAATATATCCTTTCATTCTGGCATTGAATTGTTTGTAATTAATAATTTTTAATCAAATGCATGGTATAGGTTAATGACAATATTTGCCTAGCTCGCTTCTAAGTGCACCATGAGACAGCAGATGTACTGAAGTTAAAATACACATCATCTGCTGTACCTTCCTTATTCTGCAATATTGTTCTGTCAAAAAAGGAAAACAGATCTTTCTACCTGACAGATCTATACTAGTGTTATTCACAGTCCTGTTTCTGTAACACTTATTTGGTTAGTTTTTCCACATTCTTTCTGGAAATTGATACTAAGCTGACTGGTGTACATTTCCGTGTCTCCTCTTCCTCTGTGCAGGGTACCATATTTGCTCTTTTCCCATCTTTAAGACTCCTGCATATTCCATCAAACCTCAAACAGGCCTGGAATTGCATCAATATCCCCTGATGAAAGATAGGAACAGAACCAAAACCCAAATAGTCAGAAAGATTGTGAGGCCCCACTTTCACAGTATGTGTATTCATACTGAAAATTCAGATCAAGTGAGCTTTTGCATTTTTGCTTCTTCCCTTATTTGTCAGCCTAGACCTTTCTTTCAGTATCATGCTAACTGTGATACAGAACATTTTTAGAGAATACTTAAAAAAAGGATTATACCCTTTGGCCTTCATGACATATTTATTGATTATTTTCCCCTTTTGCTGAGTAACAGACCAACTTTTTTTTGTCATCATCATCATCATCATCATGGCTGGGCTTCGCGAACGAAGATCTGGGAAGGGCTCTACCCACGTTTGCTACAAGCGCACTGGTGGCTAAAAAGGCCAATGCGCGATAGGCAAGTCTGGTCACAGAAGGCACAGTGGAAATCTCCACAGGCTGTATTGGCGAGACACGGTTCTTTCTGTGCTGTCTTTTTTCTTTGAGACTGATCCTGCATGCGCTCTCAAAGGAAGCAGCAGCGTTATAGATGGTGTGCCTCCGTGCCTCCCGATTGGAGGCCAGAGCGGACCATTGATGGTGGTCAGTATGGCCAAGGCTGAGGTGTTGTCTGAGGGAGTCCTTGTATCTCCTCTTCAGGGCTCCTCTCTTGCAGCAGCCGGTGGCAAGCTCACCATAGAGCACAATCTTAGGGAGGCGGTGATCCTCCATCCTGGAGACGTGCCCTGCCCAGCGCAGCTGCGTTCTCAGCAGCATGGCCTCAATGCTGGTGACCTCTGCCTGCTCCAGAACAGACACATTAGTCACATAGTCTGTCCAGTGGATGTTTAGAATTGTCCGGAGGCAGCGCTGATGGAAGCGCTCGAGGAGTCGCAGGTGGTGACGATAGATAACCCAGGATTCAGAGCCATAAAGAAGAGTGGACAGTACAATGGCT
>VXBX01007122.1:87413-108020 GCA_013400415.1 Scytalopus superciliaris
TTCACTAGTCCTCTAGAACTGAAAGAAGTTGTTACACATTCTTCGAGAATGTAGGCACGTATTCGTATAATTTCCAACTGAATAAGATTTCTTAGAATCAAAAGAAGGTTTTCCATTGCAAGAATCTTCATGTTATGAAGAACCTTTCACAGATATTAAGGGCTTATGCTCAAACCAAAGTTACTTCCTCCAGAACCATAACTTTCAGTGCTTCTAGGACAAATCCCAACCTAAACTAGCCTAAGTACTACAGCATGTTTTTGCTCTCAAACTCTTTTTGCAAAGATCAACCCATACTGTCTTCTTACACATCGTTACTAAACATTCTCAATTCTGCATTAATTGGTAGTGCAAATGGTAAAATGAATTAAAGCATTTTTAAGTATGAGCTGGTTCTACAGTGCTACCACAATTTAAATTTCTATTCCTCAACCAGTCCTAAAAATAAAAGTGGGACAGAAAATCAGACAGCTGTACTATCATTTTATATGGTAATTTTCAATATGAACTTGATGAATGAGACACTAAAGCAAGGTACTCCCCATTTTCATGCCTGAAAAGAAAAGCCAGTACCTCTAGACACAAAACTTCTGGTGTTGATGAGTAATGGACATTTGCATAAACCTAGAAGTTTCAAGCAACTAATGGGTGTAAGAGAACCATATCTGTATAAACAGATGCAGCTCTGCATAGTCTGCTAAAACTTCAATCATATTACCTTGATGATTCTCCAGATCCATATCAAGTTGTTGAATGATCTTTTTAAAATGATTTGTTTTTTCTTTTACTTCTGTCAGCCTGACAAATACATAATGAAGGTCAAGGTTAAAAACATGTTGTAAAATACTTACATTACTTTAGACAAAAACGCAGAGAGAAATCAAGAATAAAAATAGCAAACCTATGTTTATAAAAAGAATATTAAAAAATAATATCAAGAGGATTACTGCTATCATAAAAGGTATATGTAAATAATCTGCCACTTTAGGCCCAATTAAATATAAGTACTGCTGCTCCTTTATATTAAAGAAACAATTTTTGTTGAGTCATCATCAGTAATTCTCTAACTTACTCAACTAGTCCCTCTGCTGGTTGCTATTCAGCTTTGCAGAGATACAACATAATTTGTAAACCACAACAAGTAACTGTATTCCTTAAAAATTACTTATGTGCTCACTAAAATCCATTAAGGAATTGCCATGTAAAATTAAAACAGTCTGCTACATAATCAACTGAAGTGTGAAAGAAATTACCTTAAGCATATTTCTATGTAAAGTCTCAAATACAATTTTTTGTCACTGTAACTTTCAAAAAATCTGTTAAGCAACTTATTATGTAATCAAAGTATCAATGCATTAAAAACTAACCAATAATTATAGTTAGGAATTGTGCTTAAAAGAACTCAGAATTGTTTCTAGAACATTTCATGAACCATCTCAAATTTTCTTTAAACAGGGAAATCAAAAGGCTCAAAATCACAAAAATTGTACTGCTTTATCTACCCACAAAACATTACTATTTATTATAAAATTTGGACTTTCTGGCAAATCTTCAGAATGGCCCAGTAGCCAAGAATCAAGAAGCAATTCCCTTTTACTCTTTAGAAAGGAACTTTGTGTAAGCAACTTTCTAACTCTTAGTTTTTAAGAACACATAACAAACTTCAAAATGTGACTGCAGCATCACGTAGGTTCAACTCCATAGATGTCCCAGAGAAGCAGCTTTTACAGATGAATGTCTTCTTCAGCCTTAAAAAAGTTTATGTCTCTGCAACTACCAATTATATTCTCAATATTAATCAGGGATGGAAGTATTTATTATGCAGATCTAAATGTCCTATCACTATAAAAGCTGTTTAACTGAAACAGAAGAATATATTCCATTCTCTATGGAAGGCTCATAGTAGTACAGGTTTGAAAATCAGGTGATGTCCTAAAATTGTATAGAAATATGCGATGGAACTCAACTGTCTGTCTTTAGGATGTACATGTAATTCATAGCAATGTTATAATGGGGTTACTCACTGTCTTTCCATGCTTGCTATTTTTTGGCTATCGTCTTTAACCTATAAAAAAGCATAACAACTTTAACATATGAAATAAAACATACAAATGAAAAAGGAAAACAAAAAAAACCATTTCTGAAGTCAAAATACAGGGAATAAGAATTCAGCATATGAAAGCACAAACTTGCTGTCACATTGTCCAACAAGAAGTGATATGGTAAGAATTATGTCTTCCGAAGCTTAAAAGCCATGCACTTAAAAATCAGACACACTGGTCATTCCGACCAGAAATCCATATAGTACAGATGGGTTATTATATAACACAGCATACACCATGTAAACTGATTAAATTGCTTCTGAATTAGTGTATCTGTCCAGTACACCACACAGATACAGTCTGGAGTTATGTTACAGAGCTGTTCAGTTGGATCAGTTTTCTCAACCAACATGACTTGTGAATTGGAACAAGTCAACTAGTTGAAAAGCTGACTGTGACAATTTTGTTTTCATAAAATCATTGAATCATTTGGATTGAAAGAGACCTCAAAGATCATCTATTTCCAAGCCACTCTCCCCCCACCCCCAGCCCCACCTTGAGCAGGGATGCCATGCACTAGCTCAGGTTGCTCAGGGCCTCATCCTACCTGGTCTTGAACATTTCCAGGCATGGAGATCCACAAGTTCCAGTGCCTCACCACCCTCACAACAAAGAATTTATTCCTAACATTTAATCTAAATCTCTCATCTAATAATTTCCCCCTTGTCTTATCACTATCTGCCCATCTAAAAAGTCACTCTTTTCCCACTTTTTATAAACCCCCTTTAGGTACTAGAAGGCTACAATTTGGTCTTCCCAGAGCTTTCTCTTCTCCAGGCTGAACAGCCCCATCTATCTCAGCCTGTCTTCATAGGAGAGGTGGTCCAGCTCTCTGTCTTCATGGCTTTCCTCTGAACCTGCTCCAACAGGTCTATAGCTCTTCGATGAACCTGAAATATCCCAACCTTTCAATTCATTAGCTGTTTTTAATCTCAGATTTTTTGTGCTGCTTAGAGCACATATAAATGCAAGTTTCAAACCCATGGACTTTCACATATCATCACCCCAAAAATACTGACTCAGAGAATCTTTTACACAGCAACATTCTATGTTCTTGCCTGCTTTAGTAATCTCTCTCTTTCCTCTTGTGGAGATTCCATGTTCTTATCCTCTGCAACCATTTGATCTCGACGCTCCTTGAGCTCATGGAGCTTTTCATACAGCTGCACAGCTTTCTGTTTCACCCCAGACTGGGCTATTTCCTGTTGGGAAAAGCAAACACCTACTAGCTATTTTCAGATGGCAAGAGAGCATTGTAGAAATTATGCTTTAGTTAAAGAACACTTATCTATACATTGCAAGTGAAGCTCATTTCTTCCAAAAAGCACAGAGATGGTATAAACATAAAATTTAAAATCCATATTGTCAATACTGCGTTTTCCGGAATGGACTATTCCAATCAGCTACTTCTCATTTTATGCGTTCACCCTCAGGCCAATTTTTTTAGTAGATTTACCACTTTACCATTTCTAGGGGATTTCAAGCCACATACAATATTCAAAAGGACTGAAAAATGTCTAGTAGTATTTGAAAATCATACATTCTGACTGTATGTTTCAGGTCATAGACCCTTTTATCCACAAAAGATGCAATATGAGAAAATTCTCCTCCATCTAGCAATATGACTATTAGAAGTGAGCATTTATATAGGTGTTTGGGATAAAAAATATCATAGCTGTTACTACTTTGTGCTTCAAATGTCAATTGCTTTTGAATTGAAATGTGGAACAAGAAAATCATTATCAGACACAAAACTGAAAGCATAGAAAAAAATTAAGTCACATGAATCCTTAAGAAGGATGTGAATGACAATTAAGAGTTATTCTAAATCAATCAAACACCATAGAAAACATCTGAAACTGCATGAGTAACTAAAGCTAGGAAAGCTCACTATTGCTATCAAAATTTTGTATTAAGTATCTTGCAAAAATGATTTTTACCTAAAACTGATTGAAAATTACTAGCGAAAAACAGAGAGGCACCTCTGCCTTCCCATTCTATGGTGTGATCCTAAAACAGCTGAAAATTTAAGGAAAAAGATTATAGGTATTTTTCTACTCTATTATTTTTAACACTAGAGCTCAGGGAAAATTGCTACAGAGACCACTTATCATACATACAGCTCTCAGACTCTCTTCCTTCGCATTTAATACATCCAATTCCTGCTGTTGAACAACCAATTCCTAAAGAGGAAACAAAATGCAATATTCAGACAAAAATTACTACTTGATTAGATTACTTCTTTTGCTCTAAATGACAGTATTTATAAAATGCTGTAAAACATCTTATTGCTAATCTTAAAAAGCTACAAGACAAGACCGTGCCCAGCTCCTTCATGTAATTCAGATGTAATAACCACTTGCTTTCCTCATCCAACTTTTCCATTACTCTTACTATTGCTATTTGTAGTTGGGCTGTAACAAAAAAGCTGTTTGCCCTTTTTTTTACTATGTTTTTCTTAAAATCAGTACTTATTTCTACTTTAGAAATTTAGAATCATATTTTAAAATCTTAACTATCCACCAGTTTTTTCATAGTTCAGGGACAGGAAAGCCCTGACTACTCATTCAGTTCATCCTATGACAGCTGAGAAACACTGGCGTAATATCTGCACAGACTACATAGAGAAACTTTTAAGACTGCATGGCTTAAGCTAGGTCATTTCAGAGAGGCTAGAAATCTTACTCCTATTAACATTAGGATTAATGAAATCACAAAAAATTTAAAAATCCTACTCCATTTTCTTCTGATACATTCAGACATACAATAATAACAGCAAAAACCTAGTCAGATTCACTTTTGTACAGAAGAAGAAAACTTTCTACTCAAGTGAACTACAAAAATTGTTTATTTTTCCCTTTTTCTTGCTTTTTACTCATGATGAAACATCCATGTATTTTAAAAGCCACTCTTAAAATCCACATGTCAGTTCCCAAATCTAAAAGAAAAATTAGGAACATAATTTGTTCTTAAAAAATAGAAAAAGTATTTACTCTTAATCAATTGCTCTATTTATTTTCAGGCACTTCTAAAATTGATTAAGATACCCGCAAGTATTTTACTGTAAAGCTGTTTAAAACTGTTGTCAAGTTCTCTAGTATCCAAATTGTATGCAGAACCCATGAAGATTGTTTAAGAAATATTTTAGTAAAGTATAATGAAACAAGTCAACCTGGGAGAGTTTTTCATTAGCAATCTTCATCTCCATATATTTAGCTTGATTTTCCTGTGACATGCCTTTCATTATGTCATCTGCTACAACCTTTTCACGTTCAATATCTTCTTCTACAGCTTGAATTAACTTCTCTGTGCTGTAAAAATAAAATATTTTTGTAACTTTTACTAAGTGATGTTTCTTGTGAGCACTTATTTCAAACGCCAGTATTTCTTCAGCCTCACTGAAATGGTCCTTTGGCGCAAGAACTCCAGACTCTAAAAACATTAATTACCCACTTCTATCTAATCTTCTTGGAGGTGGATTAGCTATACAAACATTCACACCATGAAATACAGAAGCAGAAGAATTCTCTCCCCTTACAATAACCACATAGTGTTTTCCAGCACTCCCACTCTAACTGCATAGGCCTCAACACTGATAAAAGCAGACTACCCTCTCTCAGTTGCCCTTAATCAGTGAATTTCTGGAGTAACCACAGACAGTTTAAAATAAAGAACTTGGTATGCAATTTGTGAATGCACATAAAGAAAACATTATATACACATCAGGACTTGATGATACCAGATACGGATGAAAAAATTACTTTCTTTTTGCAATTAATTGTTGAAATTCTTAAGAATGAAGCCTGAGTTCAGAGTCTTAAGCAGTGTAGAGTTTTTTAACCATGCAATAACTAAAAAATTAGACGTTTCTGACATTCTTGATTCATTAATTTAATCTTGTTAGGAAATCAATAACTAGCAAACATAAAATCTTTACCACTGCAGCTGTATTGAGCTACAAACAACTGTCTTAGGAGATTCCAGGAAGACGTAAAGAACTGTTCTCACTGTTTTGTATTAAGTTTAGTAGTTTCTATGAAATTCCTGAATACTACGAGTCAATTTGAGAACATAGCTAAAGATAAAATTAACAAAAACTTCTGAGACCCTAAAGAGTCTATCTTCCTTCCCTTTACTGTTCATGAAGGATTGCTTAAATGGTTTCTTGTTTCCAGAATGAATTCTGCTATTAAGAATGACAAAACCAGCTGAATACCTTCCTTCAGGACTTTTTTCCTTCTCTTTTTCATTAACACTTCCTGAGTTGCAAGATGCCAAAAGTTGCAAATTGTGTAACTGACACTATTGGATCAAAGACTGAAGCCAAGAATGCCCTCAGGCTTAAACAGAGGATGCAAAATAGTCAAACTGCACAATGATCTCTGACTAAAGAAATAATGAAAATATCATAGAAGCAGAGTAGATTTGATGTTGGAATGGACTTTTGAAGGTTGTCTGATCCAGCTTGTGCACTACTCAAAGCACAGTCACCTAGAACAGGTTTTCACTGTCTCACTCAGTCAAGTTTCCAGTATCTTGAAGACTCCACAAACTGTTTAGGCAGTGATTTCTTGTTTGTCCATTCTTAGAGTAAAAAGAGTTTTTCCTTGTGTTTAAATGGAGTTTCCTGTTCTCCAATTTGTGGCCATTGTCTCTTGTCCTGCTCTTAGGCATCACTGAGTAGCTCCATTTTCTTTACCTCTGCCTATTGGGTATTTATTTTGATAAAATACCCAGTAAGCCTTCTCTTCCAAAGATTAAACAATGCCAGTTCCCTCAACCTTTCCTCATAGTTTTTCATCACTTCATAGAGATTCAAAAGTATAACCACTTCTAACTGGCTTCAAGAAAGATCTATCATCTCCAGTAATATCAAGATGTTAGGTAGAAATTCTGACGCCTGAGTGCCTGTGCTGCAAAGATGTTTTGGACCCTGAAACCAATGAAACAAATCAAAGTGATGATCTCCCACCCTCTGTGGTAAATTTAGAGTGCATTGACAATGTCCAAGAAATACTGGATGGCTGTACTGTCAAATTAAATTTAACACTCTCTTCAGAGTGGTTTGTTCAGATCCACTTCAAAGAATAAGGCCCTCACTGCAAATAAACCTGTTTATGAATGTATAAATATGGTACATCTAGTAGAGCAAAGGAATTATTTTTAAGCTGCAAGAGTAGTTTGATTCAAGAGCCTCTCGAAAGCAGGGAACTGGGAACTGGCAGGGAGGTTTCCTGTAACTTCCTTGTTGGACACTCTCCATGCCTCAGTCTGGGCCTATGACAGCTGTTGAAAGGTCTCAGCAGTGACAGTTCCTCTGAGATCAAGCCAAGCTGAAGACATGGAAGAACAAACACCGATACACTGCAGTGAAGAATTCAAGAAAACATTAAGGCTTCTGATTTCCAGAAGAAATCTCTGCACTAGAGGCAGTTCTTCTGTAGAAACTGCAGTACTGATCAGTGAGAGTAGTTAAGTACAAATATGGTGCCTTTTCCTGGAGATCACTGGAATATCTAGGGTGGGAGAGAAGAACACAGCTTGCTGCATTTCTCCAGTATTCCAGAATACATTGTAGAAGCAGTGGCATAGCAATACCACTCCTGAGAGCAGTGGTGTCTCCAAGCCCTACTGGATTTTTCCTCTCACTGCCTGGGACTGCAAGTATACATGGCAGGGTAAGCAAAAAAAAACTAGTTTTCCAATCCCATCTATTTAAACTGCATCTGGACGCTTTATAGAGTGGCCTCTTTACCTGAGGCAACTCTCCTTTTCTTATGTAATATGAACTCCTGGCTAAATACTTCAACTTGATCCAGCACGTTCTCAAGACTAGAAATGTCTGACTTAGCTGTGATGCATGGTCTCTGGTAGAAAACTTCTGAGGGAAGGTTGAAACTGCTTTTCCAAGAGTCAATAAAAATGTCAGCAATGAGTGTCACAGAAACACAATTTAGAAATAATTTTAAGACTGTGGATGAAGCTGAATCAGGATGAGGCTTGGAAAAATTGTAGCATGTTCAGAGATGTTAAAAAAACCAAAATGGCAATAATACCACAGCGGGATAGTGAAGTAAATTTATTTCTACAGCCACATGTGTGAGAGGAATATGGAAGGAAAGGAGACTGAGCTGTTCCATAGTTTGATCGTGTGCGTTGGATAGGATAGGCACTAATGTAAGTAAAAATTTATTTGACACAGGATTTGTGTATCTTTTTCAACTTGTATACAGATACGCTCTCAATTCAGAGCAAATATCATTTGTTTTTAGAACTTCTTCCTGAAACACAACCCTTACAAGAATGTCCTTACGGTGCTTGCAATTCTTTGTAGACAATAAGCTCTACATATCACACCCTGCAGTTCCTCTGATGATGCTTCCAAAACACAAGAATTAACACAAATTTAACTGACTACTAGAACGCTTTACTCATTTCCAAATATCTTGACATTTTTTCAATTGACGAATGATCACACAAAAAATGCAAGTCTCTTTCTGTCTCCGGCATTTCTTTACTTGATTATAACTCAACTTGCTTGTATATTACCTGTGGCATTTTAACTCAGTGCTTCCTCTATGATCTGGAACCCGACACTTCAGCACACTACTATTAGAGTTTCCTATGGGCTGCAGATCCAATTAAATCCAAGATGATTATAAGAAGTTGCTCAACTTAGTCAATCTTTTGCTAAGGATTTTCTAGGTTTATTATTTTTTTACACTGCCTGGTTATTCATCAGGTACAAAGGTTGAAGAAAAACAAAGTGCTGTTTCATCATGTTATTCCTTGTCAGTGCACTGAAAAACCCACATGTGCACACATGCTGCCTTTAAGAAGCAACAGAAAGGTAAGACACTTGGTACATCTAATTCAAAATGCAGGCAAAGATTTATTAATATAACTTTGTTGCTAGTCTGGAAACAAATGCATCTCAAGATATAGTAAAACTTCAGGAATTACTATGAACCTTGGACATGCCAAGTTGTTAAGTAAATTGTCCTTCTTTAGAAAGCTGGGGAACAGTCTCTGAACAGACTACCTGATTATATAAACTCCATTCCCTTCCCAGAAAAACAAAAGTAATTATATTACTATTAAAAGAGAAAAATCTTCAAAGATCTCAGAGAAAAATTTTCAAGAAAACACTTCTCTGACAAGGAAATGTCAAAGTATTACCAACATATTTCCAGGCTGAGCTTCTTTCTGATGCAGTTAGTCTAAACAACAGTTCTTAAAGTCTGGTTCTAGTAAAAAGCTAAACTGCAACTGAAATTACAGATGCTTTCCTGTTCTTCTTCTGATTATACAGGTTCATGCACACAAAACGCAGGAAATCACATTTTTTTAAAAAACCCTAACTTTTCAGTAGAAACTAAAGTAAAAACTAGGAACTGGTTTTGACCGAGACATATGCACAACTAAAATTTTCAACCTGATTGTTTTGAATGTATGGATTAACTTTAAAAATAATATTTAATATATTTTCCCCACTCTACTAAAGACAGTTCTTTTCTTGAAATCTGCGAACTACAGCATTGCTATTAATCTGTATTTCTGCATTACCAGGTTAAGACCTGCTCTGCTTCCAAACACCTTGGAAGCAGTGTCTTTAAGGTTCCAATATGCCTCAAGATCCAACTGTTAAAACAGTCAGTTCAGGAGTTCTCAAAGTGCATCATGCTTTCCACTGGTAATACACAAACTGGCTCCAAAAGTATGCAGGCCACCAGAACCATCACTGACAAGAGCAGTATCTATTGCAGAACATAATTCCACAGTGGCTACTGCTGTTAGCACCCCTTGTTCCTGATAATGGTTAAAAAACAAAAAGGTTTATGAACTCTTTTGTATTTAATGTAAGTTTACAACAGAAGTAGAAATACAAAACGGATCAGAGCAAAGTGAGTGGCATTTATCTTCATTTTCTTTCCTAGAAGTTATTAAGTTTCCATGCTGATTCAGTTAGGTGAATGAGGTCAATCCTCAGACATGCAAATATATAGAAGCTATTAAGTAGACTTGACCAATTTGTTCTATGACCTCATCTATTCCATTCTGAGCAGCAAGGGCCTCCTGGCACTTTTCTTAAGAATTGGTGGAGTTTTTTAAAACCTGACTGGCTGCCTATATTTAGTATTGTTCATGCCATTAAACTTCCTTATGTAATTTCCCCTCCCCTTCTCTGTTAAATTCAGTGAATACTCTGAACAGCTCAAGATACAATCAATAGGCACTTCAAGCAAGTACCTTACCCTCTAGCTTATGGGTCTTTGTTACTCTAGAAGATAGAAATCTTGGAAGGAGACATTAAGATTCACTTAAGCCACTGTCCTTTTAGAAGTTTAAGAAAAGGTGCAAAAATTAAAGGTTAATCTACCTTTTACATAACATTTTCATTCAAGTGTGGCATAAGCAGGGACTAATTTAACATCTGACAGACAGACATGGTTTACTACTCCTTTTCAAAATCAATAGATCCTGCAAATAATGCCTGATTCAAAAGGAATAAATGAGTGACTCTCTCTGAGAGATGTTAATGTCACCGTGAAACTGTGTAGGAAATTTGTAGGAACTTCGCTGACTTTCAAAAAATAAAACTTAAACTTGTACAATAACCCCATCACAGCAGGCTGAACAATGTTTACTTAGTTCAAAAGATCAGAGCAACAACTACGCCTTCCTAATACAGAGGTCCAGGTTTATGTAATATGATAAATTATATTATGGATAATAAAGAGATTACTTAATAACTTACACAAGAACACAAAAGAAATCAGACTGGACAAAACAACAATCCACCTATTACAGTATTCTGCCTCTGTCAGTGGAAACAACAGAAATATGTTTAGGGAGAGCATGTAAGCCTGAATATTTTTTGCAGTTTATTCCTATCAGTCTTCCAGTACCTACAATTCCTTTATCAGGGATTTTAATGACTACAGCCCTGGCTGTTTGTTTTACACATTTATGAAACTTTTGTGTATTAACTTTCCTAAACAATCCCTTTTCTGTTTGCTGACAGAGTTTGCTCACTGGCTTTTAGGTCTGGTTCAATTACAGGAAAGCTGAATTTATCAATTCTAATGGCCTCTGTTTTTCTGCTTAATTTTGCATTTCAAAGTACTTATGTTGAAAACAAATTATTACCATTGATATAACTATACCTATAAATTTTTTAAACTACCACTATGGAAGACATTGGTATTCTGGTCTTGGTATACAAAAATGTTGTTTTTCACTAGGCTTTAAGCATGAAAGTCTCTTGGCTTGTGATCTGGGCTGGAACACTGTTTTTGAATCTAGTCACTGCTGACTGCAACATTACTTCCCAAACTGTAAGTTTTATATGTATGTGAACTACCCTTATTTTTGAAAGATAGACTTGAAGCAGAACACAATTCAAAAATCGTTTCAAAAACATAAAATTCCTGAAGAAATAAGTAAACAAAGACAAATAAGAAGTGGTTTTCTGAGAAATGGGCAATTAGCTGAAGGAAGTAATTTTAAGTGGGTGAATTAACACTGAAACCTATTTGAGATGATTTTATAGCTCAAATTCTTCCCCAGACAACAGGAATGCCTCCTGTATGTATGTAAATAAATCTGTTCTTTTCAGAAAATAGAAATGTTTCAAGGTACTGAGAGTAAACAGTCTAATCTGAAAAGACTGCAGCTATGCTGAACTTCAACACAGAAAACCAAACTTAATTTAGATGTAACAAAAACATATAATGTTTTGTTCAGAGTCTGCTCTAAAGGTGTTTTAAAGACTAAACATAGGTGTTTTTAAAACAATACATTTTAAAAGATATATTTGAATTCATTTGCAGTCTTGAATAAACTTCCTCTATGACACCTTTTGTCCAGATTAGAGAGGAAAGGAATCCTTTTCCTACCCAACCAATCTTCACTTTGAACTTTAAAACAGATATTCCTATTAATTTCAAAATAGCATGCCAAACTGATTATATTTCGAATGATCAACATATAAAGAACCTTTCATCTCACAGTTAAAGCACTCTGTGCTCAGGAACTTTAGGTCTCCACAAACCAGGACGATTCATTCTCCTGTATCACCAGACCATGAGTTAATTAAGAAAGACATAAACAAAACTGCACGAAGAGCAGTAGAACTTTTAAGTGCCTGCCTTAAAAAACACAAGATAGTTTTCTCTTGCCTTTAATAGTCATCACTGAGACACCTTCATTACCAGACTTCAATTGTTATCATTCTCTTTTTTTCAACAGGTCATTTGTGAGGAGTCTGGAAAGGACCTCTCTAATATCCCCACCAACTTTTTTCAAAACATTACTAAATTAAGCCTCAAAAACAATAAAATCACTTTAAAAGATAGTGACAAAGAGATTCTTGGACATTTTATTAACCTCACTGAACTTCATCTAAATGAAAATAGGATTACTGAATTGTATAACAACAGCTTCTATAATCTGAAAAAACTCATAAATCTGGATATCAGCAGCAATCATATTAGCACAGTTCATAAAGCAGCATTTGCAGGATTAAACCAACTCTCAGTGTTGAATCTATCCTATAACATGATTGCTCAACTAGATTCAGATCCATTTGCTTTCCTACAAAGCCTGACAGTTTTAAATCTACAGTGTAACTTACTGAAATATTTTCATATAAAATCACCTCTTAAACTGACTAAAATAGTTTTAGCTGGAAACCCGTGGAACTGCTCCTGTGGCCTCCTTGACTTACATATATGGCTAACTGCCTCCAATGTTACATTGGGTAAGTTTTAGTAAGACCAGCTTTTCACATTTGTTTACAACAGCTTTACCTTCTTTTTTATCTGATGTGGATATTACCTACTATCAACTTAACTGTATCTTGTAGTAATGCAATAGCTATCCATGAGATTTTTTTTTAGAGTGCCCAAATATTATCAATATCTCATAGTCTTTTCACTGCTCACCTTCACAGAAAACGAAAGCAACACTACATGTACATTCCCAACCAAGGAAAAAATCTCCATCAAGATGGCTATTCAACCAGCTGACTGCAAAACTGAAAAAACTTCTTTAGAAAACACTGTAACTTCCTCTCCTGCCATTAACCTTAGAAGTAGTGCCTTAATAACAGCTCTGACTCCAAACATCACTGGAAACAATGGAACACACGCAGGTAATACACAGATGTGTCACTTTACTGCTTATGAGCAGTCTGAGTTTCTGTTTCATGACTGTATACAATTTTGTATTACACTCTCATTTTTCTATAAAAAGCCAGAGCTACAGATCAAGAGTACTTCCAGGTTCTGGTAGACAGTTACACACATTATGCCAATTGTTAAGATCTACTGAGTAAGTGTTCAAAACACTTAAAATAAACTACCCAATTTCAAAAATGATGAAATTTCAAAGCCCTGACATTCAAATAACTGTCTAGATATCTGCCTAACAGAAGTAGGGAAGCAACTTAAAAAAATCAATTTAGAAAAAACCCAAACTTTTTCTAAACTAATGGCTTTGTAGATGTAGTTCATTTTCCTAAAATGTGAAAGTGTGACTTTATGCCCATCTTCAGCTGTGTTTGGCATAAAAAACATGGACACGCCCATTGCATATTCTTTGGAAATTTCAGCTACAGTCTCCTCACCTTTCTATGTCAATTCCATCATTATTCTATGATACTCTAATTTGGCTTTTGACAAAGTCAATATTCATTTTCTTGCATGCAAGTTAATATTCTCCTCCACTCTTTCATATTGAAATGCTTTTCTTCTTGTTTCTGGCTAAAGCAAAAGTATCGATCTACAGATAAATACACAAATTATAAGCCACCACTGCCACACATTTGTTTAGCTGTACCAGCCTATAATCTATTTTAGGACAGTGGCCAGCAAACAAAACCAGTTTCTAAATAAAGACTACTGGCAAGTACAGTTTATTGAAATTTTTACTGTAAAAGAAACACAACCAAAAGGATATGCCAAACAAAAGACATAATATTTTAGGGTGCAGACATCACCACCACACAGAAAATTAAGCCTGGGAAACAGAATTTGTAGGCATTTTATCTGACTATTTTTTTCAAAGCTTAATTTTTGAATTTAAATTTTGAAAGAAAAAGTTATCTCTTGTATGTCCCAGAACTTCATCTAACTTTGAAACTACTATCTTTTATAAATACGCATGACAGATTTATATTACTAGGAAATATGAGATGCACACACATTTTTGGTCTGTGTGATGTTACTGACTCCTTAATAACATAATATGATATTGTATCAAAGCTCTGGAGACACTCAGTAATTCTGTATCGCAGTTTATTTTGTGAGTTCTCAATTTAGCTATTAAAAGAAATCATAGTAGAGCTCTTGCTAGTATTACTTAGAAAGATCACTTGTCTTTTTTCCTGTTTGTTTTAAAGAGTTACCACTTCTTGGAAAAAGTTGGACCTTCCTAGCAGGTGTCCTAGGGTTTGTCCTAGGCACTACACTCCTGATTTTTACTGCTGTAAAATGCCCAACATGGTATCACTATGTGATCAGCTACCGTCACCATCGTCTGGAAGAAAATGACCCAGAGATGTTTGAACAGGAGTTCTCAGCTGATATGAGTTCTTCTCCTTCAGTATGGCGTACAAGTAGTGAAGAACCCGTTGTAATCTGAGAAAATTCATGCACTTGAGGACAGAGAAGATGGGTTTATTGAGGATAAATACACAGATTCTTACGTAAATGAGGAGAGTTAATGTCTTAAACAATGGATGATGAACTGAATTTAAAAAAATGTAGGACACTTGTGCTTCCATTTTACTCTACTCATGTACAATACAAAATGAAGTTATGCAGTCTATCTCCTTTCATCTCATCAAATCCGTAACAAGGTTTTGCTGCATCAACAATGAAACTAAAAAATGAGATGTGCGTGCATTACTGGCACAACAAATATTTCAAAACACACAAAAATACCTATAATCCACTTTTTATGAAAATCTATTTGGCTACTTATGTTGGAGGGTGGGGAGAGCTTACTGTATATTACTTAACATCAGCACATCTTTAAAAAGTAGCATGTGAAGTTGGCATAATCACTAATGCTTTAACTGGGAAGAGACTTAGAAAAGAAAAAATTTCTCTAAAATGTTGAAGTAGACTGTAGCAAAACTTAGGACTGAATCCAAATCAATGCTGTCACAGCTCAATAGTCTATTAGGCAAAACCAATGCAATCAGAGAACATAGCATTTGGGTATTTTTTTACTCAAATTAGCAGGGTAAGAAGGATCAACTGCTGTATTCCCTTAAATGTGCAAGTACAGTACAACGATAAATTATCATTACAGTGTATCCAGTGCCTTTATGCCTTAGTTTGCTACTGAACCAAATACTTCCATATTTCCTTAACACTTAAAAATGCTTATATGGTTAGAATAGGCAGATTTGTGAGCTGTTGAAAACTGCAGTATTACTGAAATGTGACTTATCATTAGCTGGTAAATTGTTTACTTGAAGTGCTTATTGATACATAAAATCTCATTCTTGAGATTGCTTTCAGAGGTAAGAAGCAGAATCATGTATCTTTCTCCTGAACATCTCCTGTCCATAAAAGAAACATCTCAGAAACTCACCAACTCAGCCTACTGCTACACAAGCCATTCTCCTGGCTCACAAATTCTCACTGTCCTCATCTTGCCCTCTACACAACCCTACCTTACCACACAGGTAATGATGGAGTTCTTCTGCTTGCTTTCCTCACTCTGTTACTCCACAACAAAACTCCCAAAACTGAGGACCTTGAGAGCAGGTTGCCAAAAGACAGGAGTCTCTATTGCCACCTAACTCTTCCTGGATGACATAGTAAGTATCTCCAGGACAGTCACTGGAGCTTAAAGCTAGGAACTCCCATTGCAACCTGGCACTAATGTATCACCTTGAAATTGTTCAGGTATCACTTGTGATATGCCTCCCACTCCATTTTCCAGAGTTCAGTTATGAATTTAACAGCTTTGGAGAAGCATATACTTAATGTACTTACGCTTGTCTTTCTGTGAAAATTTTATCCAGACTCTGAGCCTCTTGGTCATTGTGAACCTTTAACTTAAAAGAAAAAGATACAATATTGAAATATGATCAAATTTGTAATTTAGGTCAGAAAAGACCTCTAAGATCAAGTCCAAACCTTAACCCACACTGGCAAGTTCACCATTAAACCACGGTCCCTAAGTAACCACATCTATGCGTCTTTTAAATAGCCCCAGAGAAATCAATTAACTTACTATTACTGTGGGACCTATTGCTGGAACACTTAGTAAAATACTGTTTAAGCCTCCAGACAGAATGAAAATTTAGTATTTGTAGTAAAAATATTTTTTTCCTTGATGTGTCTTTATTTTTCAGTCAGACACAGGGAAGAAAGAAGTTTTATAGATCAAGAAATATTCAGATAATTTTTCAAGTTACTGAAACAACCTTCTCTGAGACTAGATTTTTTTGTTTATGGACAAAGAAATCATAAGAAATGAAACATGCTTAATGCCACTCACTCCTTAACACTTAGATGAACACTACATCTGTGTTAGAAAACAAAGAATGAAAGCAAAGGAAGAAAAAAAACTCATTAATTTTTTGGTTGGCTATGTCAGAAATCTATTTAATACTTATTACACTGGAGACATTTAAAAGGCTGAAGACAAAAGAGAATTAAATGTTCAGAAGACCAGACAGTTTTATGAGAGAGTGCAGTCTACTTGAATGCGCCTTTTGTAAGATTAGCATTCTGTGCTCCCAAGAAAATAAAGAAGATATTTTAACACTCATAATTTGGGTTGGAATGACACCCTTCTCAAAACTAAACCACAGTCAACTATTATGGGGATGTTAATGCAATACTTCAGACAACTGTCTAACTACAAACATGTTGCCATCATTATGAATAATTTAACTGGAAAAAAATGGCTAAGTTCTAAATTAATGCTATGCTTTTTTAGATATGGTATATATTCAAAGCACCACAAATGTAAGACACACCATTTCACTGTTAAAACATAACAAATATCATAATTCTTACCCTATTGTAATCACGAATGACTTCTGCCGTATCTGTACTGGTGTTAACTATATCCACAACCTGAAATGAGATGAAATTCCAGCCTATTATTGCCCTTTTTTTTTTTAAATTTTAAAAAACCAAGCAATCAGACACGGTGTTCATGAAAACACAGCCACTTTTAGTTATTGCAAATGGAAAAAACAGGATTTGGAAATAGATAACGTCATTTTCAAAAGTTATCATCATCAGTAGTTGTTCTAAACCCTGAAATATTACACACACTAATTTCTTAAATCCATATGCAGCCATTTCTCCTAATGTATAGTACACTTCCCTTCTTTTTTTGTTTTCTTTTGTTTCGATCTCATTCCTTTCCAGTGACTGAATAAGGGCAGCATTGACCAGTACCTTTCTAAGGAGAAATGTCAATAAAAAAGATGCTGAAGTAAAGCAAAAACAGAACAAAGTAAATGAAAGAATAAATGAGAGATGGAAGAGCATTCAGTATCAAATTTTGACAGTAGCATACCATGTTGAAGTCTGCTAGTTGCCCTTGAAGTTCCTTGATTTCACCAGCTAAAGCCTCTGCCCTAAATACATAACAAAAAGTCAAACTTGAGGTGGAAAGATTTGCATGTGTAAAACGAAAATAATAAAAAAATAATTACATAATGGTTCCCTGAAGCCTGCCCAGTACTCAAATACAGTCTTGTGACTGAGAAAATTAGCACTGCATTAGCTGCAATACATCTTACCGTTTTTCATATGACAAATAGACAGATTTCTCCTGCTTGTACATATCTGCTTCTTCCTGCAGCTTGTTAATTTCTGTTGTGAGTTCATTTATTTTGCTTCTAAAAAAACAGACAAAAAAGAATCATTAACATTTGGATGTACAACTATAACACAGATAGAACGGAAAATATATTTTACTGTAAGATATTGCCATTAGTAACTCACTGCACTGTACTGTGTTTCTAATCAGCATTTCAAAGAAGAGCTGAGTAAGTGAGGAAAAAAGCAAAGTGGTTGTGTCAGATAAGGTCATAAGCAGTTGCTAGAAAACCTAGATGTCAAATAAAATGATTTAAACAGCTTTCTGACCCTGCTGGTGAAAACAGATGTGAATTATTCTCAAATGGACAGAAAAAAAATACAGTATAACTTCACAGAATACAAATATCATCCGTATTTAAAATTACATCTTTCAGGTCTGATGAGTCAAACCTGCAATAAGGTCAACTGAAAAAGTGCCACACACAAGAGTTTCCACAAGGTCTTGACGTTGTCATTGTTAGTTCCATGTATGACCCAAATAACCCACCTGAAAGGCTCACTAAAAGTGTTTGCCTTTTGATGTTACTTCTTACAAATGGAGCTATCAGAACTATCAAATGTTACAGACGGAAGCTCAAAAATCACTGACTCTCCTCACTTCAATGCTGTGGGAGTGCATCTAACTTAGCAAGACTAACAACAAAACATTAAAGGAACCAACCTACTTGTACTTGGACATAAGCACGAAGTTCCTTTCCTCCTACCAACTATATGCAAAATTACCTTAATTCTTAGAGCAGGACTCTCGTAACAGTTCACTGTAATCGATCACCACTTATCCCATGCTACTGTTAAAAATAAACTCTGTCTGAAAGGGACAGAGCATTAAACCTGCTACAGTTCGAATGTATTGTAAAGACATACCTCAGCAACCCAAGGTAATAAGTTTTATCCATTATCTGCCTCTGAGGACCTGATAAAGGAGAGCAACGGTATTTTGTTAGAAAAAACCCCTAATTTTGATGAACTGTAAATTGTGAGGCCAATTTGCAAAATTCACAGGCAGAAAACTGGTATCTTTCAGTGCTCTTAAACAGATAGATCGTTAATAAAAGGAAGGAATTTTTAGACTGTTGTGAAGATAAACATTACTATTACAATATAAGAGTATTTTAATTATTCTGCAGTGATAAAGAAGACACGGTCTTTTTCTAGTCTTTTGAATAATTTTTTAAGACAGTTCAGATACAGAAAAGCCTTTATCTTCTCTGACTGTCAAGAGCAATGACAAGAAAAGGGATGTTGGCATCTTCCTTTTCTTTCTCCTGCTCTTTCTAAACACAGCTATTCACTCTGCAATTTATACAGCAATGAAAAGTTTCCCTTTAAACGCCTAAATATTCCTTTAAAGTGTTTGCAGGTATCTTGACAGTATTTTCAGTATAAAATACCTTTCATTGCAGTTTTTATTCCACTTAATCCCTGTTGAGTCACTGGACGGTCTGCAACTTTAATCTGAGATGATAAAACTCCTCCAGTAGTCGAAGCACCACCACGAGAACCAGGTCTTGCCGTACTAGGAGGCATCTACAAGAAAACCCCACAAACCAAACAATAAACCTCCCAGGTCTGAATTATTAATTTATTATCCTTACGCAATTGCCCAAACAATCAAAAACTTAAATTAGTCTCTCTAATCTTCCTCTAAGAATCTTTTAGAGTTTACAACTCTTCACAGAAACAAAGCTTTGGTCAAATGTCTGCTGTGGAAGGGTAAGGGGTTACCTTTGAGCAGCTGTTCATTGTTCTGTCTGCAACATAAATGCTCTAAGGTCTCCAAGGTGAACTTTTCATGCTGGACCACCTCAACCCCTCCCTTTCAGTCAAAACTGGAAACCAAAACTTTCTATAAAATTTAAATCTAAAAGTTCTTAATAAAAAAAAAAACAACAAACAACAACAACAAAAAAACCCCAACAAACCATGACTCCAGTGAAGGTACTTAAAAATAACAGAAAAAAAAAGGGGGGGGGGGAGGGGGGAGAATAAAAATCTAAATACATACATAAAAATCAATGAGAAATGTTATTAACATACCGCTGTTCCTATTCTGGCTGCTGATGGAGTCCGTGAAGAAGAGGCAGGCCTTGAGGTCAGACCCGCTCCTGCTCTCGAAGCAGGACGAGATACTGGAGGTCTGTGACTGCTGGTCATACTTACTCCTTTTTTAACTCTATCTGGAAAAAAGAGATCTGCACAGGGTCCTCAACACTGTCAGACACCAGGTCTCTGAAGCTTAACTCCTTCCCTTAGTAAAGTAAGTTTAGGAGTTTGGGGCGGAGGGGGGCGTGGGGTGGGGTTCGGGATTCTGCAAAGCAGTTCCCTACTGGCTGGCACAAGGCAGCGACAGGGATGAGGAACCCTCAGCTAATTCGTGTGGCGTTTATTGTTTCAGCATCTGCCCGCAGGACGCAAGTCTATCATGAAACAAACTGGAAGCGAGCAGCTGTCGCAAATATCCACTTGGGTTATCCAGAGACGGTCTGTGAGGAGCCGCCAGCCACCGAGGCGATTCCAGAAGTGCGCCACGCCTGCTGGGCTATATCTGGCATAGATACATACAGATAGATAGATTGCAATGCTACGCTCTGCAATGCCGCCTTCCCTGGCCCCTCAGGGCCGAGCCCGCCGAACCGTTGCAC
>VXBX01007122.1:108061-128853 GCA_013400415.1 Scytalopus superciliaris
GCCAACCGTTCGCGCCGCTATCGCGAGGCACGCGAATCCCGCTCCGGCAGGAAGGACTACAGCTCCCAGAAGGCCCCGCGGCAGCCCCGCGGAGGCGGTGCTCCCGCCGGGGCTCGCGGTGCCTGCCGGGACATGGAGTCCCGGCGCTTCCGGCGTGGCTTCCGGCGGCGCGGCCCTGCTGTGTCAGGCGGGCGCTGCCGCCATGGCGGGCGAGGGTGCCGCGTTCCGGCTGCGCTGCTCGCTCCTGGGGCACGGCCAGGACGTGCGGGGCCTCACCCGCGGCCTCTTCCCGCACGGCGGCTTCGTGTCCGTGTCGNCCCCATCTAGTCTGGACTTGAAACACTTTCAGGGATGGGGCATCCACAGCTTCTATGGGCAGCTTGTTCCAGTGCCTCACCACCCTCACAGTAAAGAATTTATTCTGTATCACTAACCTAAATTTTCCCTCTTTGCATTTGCACCCTTCACCCTTGTCTTGTCACTACAATTCCTGATTAAGAGTCCCTGTCCGGCTCCCCTGGAGGCTCCCTTTAAGATACTAGAAGGTTGCCATGAGGTCTCCACACCTTCTCCGGGCTCAACAGCCCTAACTTTTGCATACCTGTTTTTGGGGAGGTTGTCTGTGTTTAAACGCTTAGCTGTATGTTGATATTCTAGCGTGCTTTGCAGATGCTAACAAGGTCAATAAATCTGGGTGTCTCTCTTCCAAGCAGTGTTAATAGTGTTGTTTCTGCCTTATGGTATTCAAGACCAAAGTAATCCTGCTACATTTTGCCAGTAATGCATTATGCTTTGAGTGTTTGAAAAAAAATCTTCTTTTGCTGAGCAAGCTTCTTGGAACATGAAAAAATACACAGAAAATTTAAATACACAAAGGCATTGAAAAATTAAAAAACCAAAAAAACCTACAATATTAGGGTTTTGAATATTTATATTGCATAGGTTATTTCCTGCTGAATTTATCTTGTTAAATTCACAGAGTGAATTTTTCAGCATATCACTGTGACTAGAAGCAGTACTGCTAAGCAGTTGTGAATAGTAGAGGGTGGAGGTGCAGAGTATTGCTGGAAGCAACAGGGTATACCTTCTCACTTGTCTACAGTTTCATATCGTGAACTGCATTCCAAAGTTGCTAGGCATGAGTATTCTTTCCAATGCCTTCCAGTAAAACAGATCGTTGGCAAGTTTGGAGAAAGCTTATGTGAGTCTTTATATTCATCTCTGTAGCTCTCCAATTGAAGTGAAGGAAGACCAATCTTGCTAAGTGTGTCTTGTTAAATGTCTCATGATGAAGGAAAGAAATTGTTAAATTGCACAGAAATTTGCAGCAGGAAAGGAAGTTTGATTCCACCCATGATTTTTGAGGACTCTGTGAGGAAGACATGAGTAACTTACATGGAGTCATAGTGTTGGTAATGATTATCTCTCTCTGCCCTGAAGACTCAGGGATTGCAGTAGCTAGGGTTCAGTGGGCAAGCAGACTGCTGTATGCTGCTTTTGTTATTTAGTTTTGCCAGAAAGATATGTTGCCTTCGTTTGTTCTCTGTACCTTCAGCAGAGAAGATATTGTAGAATTTAGAGGAATATCTTGATTTTGTTACATATTTCAAGCTTTCCAAGCCTTAGAGTCTGAAGGACAACAGTATGGTATGATATGATACGTGTTTTTTGATGGTGGGGGAACAACCACAAGAAAGAAAAACCAAAACAAACCAAGGACCCAGCAGCACAAGCTATACATTTATTCTGTGGGAATAAGTAGCTTCTTCCAGTTAATGCTGTAACTATTGAGGTTCACTCAGGATGAAGAATGAAGGGTGCTACTTGATTCAGTTATGATCTATTTAGCTATTAAACCTTTACAACGCTCCTGATGAATTGCCAGTGAATAGATTTCGCAGGCAGTAAACTTTGTTCGTTTATGTGGTCTGTTATTTCAGTACATACTGGCATACACATTTGAATCTTGAGACAGCAAAAGACTTTATAAAGGCAAACTGTAACTGTTTCTGATCACATATGGCCTAGTGTTTGCCAATGAGCAAGAAAAACAAAAACTCAACTACTTCCAAGCCTAGGAAAAAAGTGTAAAGCTTTAAATATTGCATACTGTGTAGGAATACTGCGATGTAATATTTCTCTTTGTTTTTCATTTGTTCTGGGCTATTCATGGTATTTAGTCAGCACAATGCAAGTATAGTTATTAATTCAAGAGTTGTAATTTACTCAAGTAAAATACTGTTTCTGTTATAACTCTGAACTGATTATTTCATTTATTTAGTCTTAACAGGGGTTTTACTGAAATGCACTGTATGAGTGGCCACTCAAATTTTGTATCTTGCGTGTGCATCATACCTCCAAGTGACCTCTATCCTCGCGGACTGATTGCAACTGGTGGCAATGATCATAATATTTGCATTTTTACAGTTGACAACACAGCTCCTCTCTATGTCCTTAAGGGTCATAAAAACACAGGTATGTAATGACTTTATTTTGGAGGTTTTTTCATAGAAGTTAATGTGATTTATTAGAGAGGAAATTAAGTTGAATTTATATAAAACGCAGGTTTTATTTATTTGGTATGTCATGTAGCAAACTACTTAATTATGGCCTCTGCAGATAGTATTTTATAATCTTAATTCATGCAGTGATCATTCATGCAAGGACTTCCAAGTTTACCCTGATGAATGTCTGGACTTTTACTGTATACGTGAACTCCTGGCAATTTACAGAATGATTTGGCAAGTTTGCCAAGAGCTGTATTTTCAAGAAGCAGTTGGATCTTCCTGTATTAAGCTTAATTTTCATGTCAAAACTGATAGAAGCAGAGAAAGTAAGTTTCCTAAATAAACTTTCTCTGCCCATTTTGTTACTTAGATGGGAATCTAATATTTATTGGTGCTTTAAATACATAGTTTTATACTGTGTTACCGAAGCATTTGCAGATTATCTTTTTACTAATTCTTGGTCGTCATAGTCTGCCTTCCAAGAAGATGAGCTAAGTATATTTTTTATGAAATCCTGCTTCTTGGAGACACAAATTAATAACTTGGTAAAAAACTTAGCTTTCTCTGACATCTTAAAAACTAAACCTTTGCATTAATTCTGTGTCTTGACCGGTTGTCTAACCTGTTTGTCATCATATTCTGGTCTGAAGAGAAGAGATCTGGTACTAGCCGAAATTTAAAAATATGAATGGGAAAAATATTTCAAATTTTTTAACCTAAAATTAAGAGATTTTGAAGCATCTTCTTGCTAGGTTGCAGTGCAACTGTATGTCCCCCGACCTCTCAGCACTAAATATGCTACTGATACCAAGTACATACCTTTAAATTGCTGGCATAAGATTTGTGGCAATGCAGGACACTTCTCAGTTCTGACTTGAATTGTTCATTCCAGTTTGCAGCCTTTCATCTGGGAAATTTGGCACATTATTAAGTGGATCATGGGATACAACAGCCAAGGTGTGGTTGAATGACAGATGTATGATGACATTACAGGTATGAAGTTCCTCTACATGAGTATAAAATAGGTACTCTGAATTTGATTCTGGCAAGTCTTAACAATGTTGGGTTTTTTGCAGGGTCACACAGCTGCAATATGGGCAGTGAAAATACTTCCTGAACAAGGATTAATGTTGACTGGTTCAGCTGACAAAACTATAAAACTGTGGAAGGCAGGCAGATGTGAAAGAACATTCACTGGTAAATGTTACTGCAGTGGATAATTTCATTAGGGTAATGTGTTCTTTTAAAAAGAGTAAAAAAACCCATTAAAACCTTGGAAAAACATGGATAAATTGAACAGTATTTAGGCAGCATTTTTAAAGTATCTGAAGTTGTATGCCCATAAATCACATGATTTTTAAAAGAATAAGATTTTTTCAGAGAATTGCAAGCAATTGATTTTGTTTCTTTTAACTGCTCCCGTAGTGAAGGCTTGTTGGTTGGGTTTACATGAGCCAAGTAGAAGTAGTATACCGCTGCTAATGGAGAAAAAAACTGCATTAAAATTTTACCTTTCTTTTATAAAGGGCATGAAGATTGTGTGAGAGGCTTAGCTATTCTCAGTGAGATGGAATTCCTTTCCTGTGCTAATGATGCTAGTGTTCGAAGATGGCAGATCTCTGGCGAGTGTCTGCAGGTGTATTATGGACATACAAATTATATATACAGCATCTCTGTCTTCCCTCGATGCAAAGGTAGGATTACTCTTGAGACTATTGCTCAACATGAAATGAACTGAAATGAAAAACGAAATTAAATGAAGTGAAATGAAATGGCAGAGTGGGTATTCTGCAGTTTTGTGGCAGTGCTACAACTGAAGAACTCAGCATTTAATTTACTTATTATATCTAGTGTAAGTGGATTAAAAAAATGCTGTGATTGACTCCACAGCTCTGTCAGAGTCACTCTGGCAGTATGTGGGATAAAACATCCTGGGTAAGGGCTAATTGAAGCCTTAAGTGAAACTTTGGTGAAACAATAGGCAAGACTATTGTCTGAGTTGCCATCTGTGTTTCAGCACTGTGCAGAGTAGTAAAATAGTAATGTGTAGGTTACCAGTTTGAGATAATGTAAATTTAGGTACTTCCACAATATGCACTATATATAGTTTAAGAATTTTGTGTGAACCTAAACTACATTTGTTTTCAGAGTTAGAGGTTTAGAGGTTCAGAACTAACTGTTGCAGACAGTTGTAGAAGAAACTCCAAGTCAGTGACCTTTGTGTGGTGTATGGGAAACCTGCACATTGGTTCAACAGGTAAAGTTCACCTATATAAGGGGATGTCTATATTGTAAACCTCCTAAGCCTTAGAATTCCTCACTGAGGGTGTAGACTTTTGAGAGTGCTTTATGCATGTTCCCTGAAAAAGCAGCTTACTCTCCGAAACGCAATTTAAAACAAATGTGAAACTGTGCAAGTATAGTGTGAGATGAAACAGTGATGATTACAAAATTATTTAAACTCTTGAAAGGAGGAAGTGATCTTTATTTGTCTCAGACATAATTTCATTTCCTACCTGGCTGCTTAGGCTACAGTTTATGCACTTGAAAAGGCAAATGAGAAGTGGCTTTTCTTTACGCTCTCTGTTTGCAGTTGAGAGATGTATTGAATTGTAGAAAGTTTCTTTTATTCTAATTTTAAGATAGCATTGCAGAATGGCATCTAGTATCACAGTATGCTAAAAATATGCTTTAAAAAGTTTTTGTATTTTTTTTAATTTTCAGATTTTGTAACTACTGGAGAGGATAGATCTCTTAGAATCTGGAAACAAGGGGAATGCGCTCAAACAATCAGACTCCCAGCTCAGTCTGTATGGTGCTGCTGTGTATTAGACAATGGTGACATCGTAGTTGGTGCAAGGTATCCAGGTTTTAATCTCAATATATTTGTAAATCGAAATCTGCAAATCCTTGATGAAATTGCAGGCATCACTTTGGATATCAGTTTCATCTCTGTTTAAAAATACAGCCATCAAAATGTGTGTGTGTGTGTGTGTTAAATTTAAAGATGTGCTATGCTTCATCCAAACAGTATTTTTTTTATGTGAATCACAGAGGCAGAGTGAATTCTTTGGGAATGTCGTAAACCATGAATAGACCGAGAATAAATTTATATGTGCTGAATAAAGAATCCTTTTGACAGACATAACCTGTCTTGATTTCAAAATTACACTGAAGACAAGGTTACCTGCTTGTTTCCTTTTCTGGGTGGTTTTAACATGAGAGTGAACTCTGTCCATAAGAATAATTGGGATGGGCAGTTAGAAATAGTGGTGGTTTCTTATGATGGAGAAGTCACCATTAGAATTTATGTAATCATGATGCTTAAAATTGTATTTCTCTTTGAATGTTTTCTCTCTGTTCAGTGATGGAATCATACGAGTGTTTACAGAGTCTTTGGAACGTACAGCAAGTGCTGAGGAGATTCAGGCTTTCGAGAATGAGCTTTCCCAAGCATCCATTGACCCTAAAACTGGTGATTTAGGAGATATTAATGCTGATGACCTTCCTGGAAGAGAACATCTTAAGGATCCTGGTAAGTTTTTATACTTCGTTGTGTTAGAGATACCTCCAGATTGTGTTTCTGAGGTATTGAAACTTTTAATAGTTTCCAAGATTAAGGCTCTGATCACTTTCAACAGAGTTGCTGAAGAAAACAGCTTAATTTTGTCTACTACCCTTTCACTGATTCTTGTAGAGGCAGGACAATTTGGTTGGTTGGTTGGGGTTTTTTTTTGTAGACTAAAATCATAAAAAATACGAGGTAATTCAGAAATAAATGGATTTTAGGATGCTGCAGTGTGTTCAAGATGTTTCGAATCTGTTCTGCCAGTGGTACCAGCAATGTACGAGACAGGTAATTTGCAAAAGGACTAAAACAGGTAGTGGGTGCAAATTTTCTGCTTAAGCTTTTGGCTTGAAACGTAGTTTTGATTGACTTAGTTCACACTTTCCAGGTTCTCAGGAGATTCCTGAGGATGCAGGGGAACGGTAGTAAACATTACTCTAAAACAGACAAACACTTTTTCCAAAGGTGAAGTAACCAGTGATATCAACCCGTGACTCTGATAAGCACGTAGAAATCTTACAACCATATGGAACTTTGCATTTTTTAACACTGTGGGGAGAGAATTACCTTTCTTGATTGTCATCTCACTGGGGAAATTATAAACTTTTGAAACACTTGACCTAAGGATTGGTTTTGTCACTTAGTCTGGCGGCAGATGCCATTATATAATTACAAAATGCTGTTGTCAAGATATCTGCTATTTGTGTTGTGAGATGTGGTATTATGCAGGTTTTGACAGGGATAGAGTTAATTGTCTCCAGTAGTAGCTAGTATGGGACTGTGTTTTGGATTTGTGCGTGAAATGGTATAGATAACACAGGGATGTCTTCATTCCTGCTGAGCAGTCTTTACACAGAGCCAAGGCCTTTGCTGTTGCTCACCCCACCCGGCCAAGTGAGGGAACTGAGGTTGCAAAGGAGCTGGGAGGGGTCACAGCCAGGACATCTGACCCCAGATGATCCAAGAGATATCCCATACCATATGACATCTTGCTCATGATACAGACTAACAGGAAGAAGGAAGGGGCTGGATTTTGGTGATGGCATTTGTCTTTCCAAGTAACTGCTGAATGTGATGGAGCCCTGCTTTCCTGGAGACAGCTGAACTCCTGTCTGCCCGTGGGAAGTGGTGTATGAATTCCTTGTTTTGCACTGCTTGTGCATGTGGATTTACTTTACCTATTAAACTGTATCTGAACACATAAATTTATTATGACTTCTACTCTTCTGATTCTATTCTACATCCCAGCCAGGGCGCAGTGGGTTGAGGGGCTGAGTGGTGCTTAGTTTCCATCTGGGGTTGAACTATGACATATATCTACTTATTTCTTGAGCTGTGACTTTAAATGTTGTTGAACTATTCCTTTAATTTTTAATGCTGAACACTATTCCAAGACTTTACTCTCCTAAAGTAAATCATATTCTTGAAATTGGTCGAACTCTTATAATCCTGTCTACAGGAACAAGAGATGGACAGACACGGCTTATTAAAGACAGCGGGAAAGTAGAAGCATATCAGTGGAGTGTTAGTGAAGGAAGATGGATAAAGATTGGCGATGTTGTTGGTTCTTCTGGTGCCACACAACAAACATCTGGAAAAGTTCTATTTGAAGGAAAGGTATATGGAAACTTTAGTTTTATGCTTTCCTAAGTAAAATACTCGTTTCCCATTAAAAATGTATTCCAGTCTTTGTTCAGATAAAATATAATTTAGAAAAATAGGTATTTGTTTGTACTTTTATCATCTTTAATCTCAGAGGTAGAAGTATAAGTAAGTACTACTTGCTTCATTACTTTTGAAACATATTTTGCAAAGGAAGCAAGCCAATGGAGACAAAGTATTTTGGAGAAATTGTTAGTAGAGAAATCATCAAGTTCTGTTGGCATTTATTTTTAATACCTTCAGAAGTTTATTTCCTATCCAAAGGAAGTGAACCATACATCTTACAATGCAAAGCCTACCTAAAATATTAGGTACTGGGCCTTCTGTATCCCTTCTCTACAGTAACTATTGAACCTCAAGGCAGATAAGCTGAAAAATGTTTCTTTTACTGAAATACACAGAGAAAAGTCTGTCTGGGGCCACCACAAAAAAAATGCCTCAGAGATACTAATTTTCTCACTCACATGTTTTAAAAGAAATACTAGAAAATTACTGTTTTCTAGTATTAGAAGTATGCTTTTAAGACAAGTTTTTTGAGGCATCTGACTGCCCTATAGCTTTGCAGGCAGCCAGAGCTGTCCGTGAGAGTTATGATGCATCTGTTACTTTGTAACATATCTGCACACATACTATCATGATCTGTTTGACTCTGCTCTTCTTGAGACAAAAGTGTTCTGGAAACTACAAGTTTAAGTCTATCATGGTTTTGGCTGAGACAGCTGGTACAGTGCTGTGTGTTTGGATTTAGCGTAACAACAGTCTTGATAACACACTGATGTTCTTGCTGTTTCTAAGTAGTGTTTCCCTTAAGTCAGCAATTGTTTACTTGCAGTCTCTGTAGGAGAGTACTGATACATTCTGTAGTATCACTCCTATTGATACACAGCAGTGTTAAAAGTTTTTGGGCTTATTCCTGGGCCCTTACTAGTTCTGCATTTGGTACATCTTTTTGTAAAAATTGCTGGTAAACTTCTAATTTGCTTTTATTTTTATTCTGCTTAAAGGAGTATGACTATGTTTTCACTATTGATGTCAATGAAAGTGGGCCTTCCTACAAACTGCCATATAACATCACTGATGATCCTTGGCTGACTGCATACAACTTCCTGCAAAAGAATGATCTGAATCCTATGTTTCTGGATCAGGTGGCCAAGTTTATTATGGACAACACTAAGGGGCAAACACTGTTGAGTACAAGTGCTCAGTTTTCAGATCCGTTTACAGGTAAAAATTTTAAACTTAAATGACGACATCAGTCACTCCTCCCAGTTTTGTGTCTTCAGCAAGCTTGCTGAGGGTGCACTCTGATCTTCCAGATCATTAATGAAGATGTGGAACGGGACTGGATGCAGTACTGACCCTGGGGTTGTGGCTGTCTTCCAATTATATGTTGGACCATAGATCACCACCCTCTGGGCCTGATTGTTCAGTCAGTTTTCAGTCACCCCACTGTCACAGAGTCAGAGAATCATTAAGGTTGGAAAAGGCCTCTAAGAATATTGAGTCCAACCATTAACTTAGCACTTCTGTGTTCACCAATACACCATATCCCTAAGTGCCATATCTACATATTTTTTTAGACACTTCCAGGATGATGATTCCACTACTTTCCTGGGCAGCCTATTCCCATGCCTGGCCACCCTTCCAATATAAAATTTTTTTCCTCCTATCTTATCTAGACCTCCCCGGCTGCAACTTGAGGCCATTTCTTTTCATCCTGCCACTTGTACTTGGCAGAAGAGACCAACCCCCCACCTTGCTACTATCTCCTTTCAGATAGTTGTAGAGAGCAGTAAGGTCCACCCTGAACCTCCTTTTCTCCAGACCCTCAGCTCTCTAAGCTCCTCATAGGACGTGTGCTCCAGACCCTTCACCAGCTTTGTTGCTCTTTTCTGGACTTGCTCCAGTCTGGCTTTTGTCTGTGTCTGAGTGTGTGGTGTAGTATGTATGCCCCTGAAAATAAATATCTGACCCTCAAATAATACAGAAAAATTTATTCGCAGTAGGGGTTAGGATCAGATTTGCTATAATGCCACAATAAACAGTAAGTCATATTTGATACTTGACTATTTTTGAGCTGTTTCTGTCTGAAAAATATTAACATTTTAATAACATCAAGCTGTGTTTAATATTCACTGCTTTTCTTGCTGTTTCTTTAGGTGCTGGACGTTATGTTCCAGGCTCTTCATCTGGACCGAGTACACTACCTGCGGCAGATCCATTTACAGGTAATTTAAAATCCATAATTTATCTGGCTAGCATGTAAAATGTGTATTTTAATTGCATTCAGTTTCATTTGATGTTCGGCTCCAGACAGCTGTTTTTTGCAGTTCTCTGGGGCAGTATTGTAGGACAGTCTGGTAAGGTGGGCTCTACCACTGTTAAAGCCGACAGAGATCTGTTCAGTAGAGGGGAGCCCTCTCCTGTCTGGTCTGCCTCATGTCACTGTGCCCTCTACAGCAAAAGGGTAAGGACTTCAGCCTTTTGTTTTGCAAAAATTCATGTGCATGGACAACACAGGAATAGCTATATCTGTAAAGGTAGTTCTAATTTTTCATTGTTACTCATTTTTTCATATTACATGATCCTGGTACCATACGCTCTGGATCCTTACTGGGATCCCTGTTGTAAAGTCCTTCTCCCTAGTTTAGCAAGTTTCTTTATAAAGACATTTACAGTTCCAGTCCTGCTTTTTCAGACTTACCCCATCCCCGATAAGTAGCTCTTGCTCCTCAGAGAGGGTCCTATAGTCAAGAGATGCCAAAGTTCTGGCGGCAAAAGCAGCCATGTAGTGAGTTGCTGACCTACTTCATGAGTCTGTTTCTGTTCAAACATTTTTGCTTTGTTGAGATCATCAAGGAAATGCCATGTAGGCCTTGCTCCCAGAGCTCTCTAATTACCCTTGATACTGTCCAGGACTTCCATGGCAATACCATTGCTGGCCATGTGGAAGGATAGCAGGGTAACAGTCTGAAGGCCAGGCAGGGCTTGGCAGTGTCTCTGTGGCATTCTGGATCCTAGCCTCCCAAGACACCAGGAGATGTACTCCTGTGTTAGCAGGCAGGTGTCTCCATCCCCTGCAGGAGAATACTCTGCCTCCTGTCACTGCTGCTTGCCTTTCCCGTTTTTGCAGACATGAGGTGTGGTCTGAGCTGGCTCTTACGCATCCACTACTGGGTGTTTTTCCTGACAAATGCCACTTCTATGGGTACAGCAGAAGCCTCTGTGCTGTTGCCAAAACTCACAGCTTTCAACCTTCCTCATCTTGGCATTCTTTCTCTGTTCCTATTCTGCTGCGTTATCCAGCAGTCTCTCCTCCCTTGCTTGGTGTGGCTCTGTCTGTGATCTCTGCAGATGGAGGCCTCACCCGAGGCCTCAGTGCCAGAAAGGAGAGTCTGCCTCCCACAGGAGAAACCATTGCAGGCCCCATGCACACAGAGAGCATGTCTCAGGGGTGCCCCCCTGCTGGAGCTTGTCATGGATAAGTATCTGCTGTGCTGAGGGCACAGCAGATACTTTGCACCTGTGAGTGCCAGAGGTCATGCCACGGTGTCTGCCAGCTGTGTCTCATTTAGCTTGTGAATGCCATCGTCACCAACACCCTCACACATAGGCACAGATTCAATCCTTAAAGAGGTGTTGAAGACTTCTTTGTAAGTCCTTTAGTGCAAAATGACCCCTTAATCGTGATGTTTGAAAGCTAATAAGAATTACAAGCATACATTCCCTCTTTACCAGTGGTGGTGTTTAAAAACCTTCATGTCTTTGTTTAGGTGCTGGTCGCTATGTTCCTGGTTCAGCATCCATTGCAGCAGCTCCAGTGGGTGGGGTTGATCCATTTACAGGTAAGAGATGATATCTGCCAATGAAAAGCTTCCTGATCTTTTGTTTTTCTCTTTGACACGAATTCTGCATTGATGCAAATTTGTCCTTTATTAAAAATAATGACCAGATTAAAGCTGCTTATACTCTGGAAATTATTCAGAAAATAGGGATAATAGAACCTTCCTTTACACGCGGGAATCATGTACACAAGCTTTAAAGTGTATGATAGTAATCTGCTCTTGAGAGGATTTTTGTTTTGCTAGTAGTTATGTTGTTGATCAGAGACACTGATACATATAGTTATTGGACATTACACAATATCAACCACTAAATGACCTGTGAGTTTAGGAGATCATTATTGGCCATGATTAAATTTTTTTTTTACTTTTTAGAAAAAGAGATTTCAGGCTACTATTGCATGTGACATAACTTGGTCATATCTGCAAAACTCTGCCTATTGATTATGAAAATAATAAAAATGTAAGATTTCAGGAGCAGGAAGATCTTTGTTCTTAAATGACCTTTGCCATTTTTCATGTCTTAACTGCAATATTCATTCCTATGAGTGACTATGTATTTAGTTCACCTAATTAAGAAATCAGTTAATAATTTGAACTTGTAAATTTTTAAATGAGGAGAGGAGTTTGTCAAGGTATTGCTTTCAGTTTTAATCCCTGAATTTAAAAATAATGTAAGGAAAGGCAGCTATTTGCATAAACGTTCAGTTTTTTCCAGAAGATATTTCTCTGAGTAATGTCCAGCAATAGAGACTCACCTCTAGGATGTTGTTATCTGTCAGACACTCCGGTACTCTGTTGAACACTCTGTACTGCCTTTCTGTAGGAATGGGTGCCTATCAATCAGCTGCAGCTAAAGCTGAAAATATTTATTTTCCGAAGAAGGATGCTGTCACCTTTGACCAGGCCAATCCTACGCAGATACTGGGTCAGTACTCTAATATCAAGGATGTTTTTTTTTTTCATTTGTTTGAAGTAACTTGATTTTTGAGCTTTTAAAAAAACAGCAATTTCTCATAGCTTTCCTAATATTTCTTGGTTTTGACCTTTAAAAATTGCATTCATCGCTGTATTGATGATGTATTTGAAGGCATAGGAGTATGAGTACTTCCCAGGAACTCTTATGTAATATGGAATGTCCTTTTTTCCTTTCCATTGCTTTGTATCTGCTGTTTCCACAGAATTGCTACCTTTTTTGTAACCAGTTTATTTCAGTATATTTCCATAAAGTGCCTTAGTACATTTAAAGGTTTTATAAAACTAGGTGCTATTCACAATGTATCTGCCTTGAAGATATTAAAACTCTCAACTTTTTCTGTCCCTTTTATACACAGACCTTGAAAATGTAGCTGTCAAACTTAGAAAAAAGAGAAACTTTTTTCCTGGTGTTTTTGGCCAGTAAATAGATTTAGCCTCCTCTTAGTTTGCGACAAATTTACAGTAAAATTTTGTCCAGGACTTTGTAAGAGGGAGAACAGCAAGACTGATTGGCATTTGTGTTATAGCAAAGCAGAGTCATTCACTTAGTCTCTAAAATATACTGCATCAGTTTATTTTTATCCAATATTATTGAAGAATAACAGTATTAGCCACACGCTTAGTGGGCTGTTTTGGTTTTTGAAGTTTAGAATCTGAAAATTAGGTTTACTAAGTTTCCTCTTAAATATACTTGTAAATATTATGGCTGGACTGGGATAGATTTAGGAGCTGAATGTTTTTATTGTTGGGTTTTTTTTGTTTTTTTTTCCCATGATGCCCATGGGTTGATTTTTTTGTGCATACTATAAAACTCCTCAGGGTGTACTAACGTAATGTTGTCCTCTTGCATATTTATTGGCATGGCCTTCATTAATTCTGAAAGAACAACAAGTGGCATGTCCTTAATGCTAGATCCATTGCACCAAAATAATTTTTCCAACATTTGGATTTTTAAATCACATTAAAGTTTAAATATAGGACATGCCATAAGCAAAATATTATCACAAAACTTAAATATGAATAAATACAAAAAAACTGTGATCACACTAAGCACATAATAGTTTTTCAATTTTTTCTACTGTCTAATAGGAAGGAGAAAAAAAGGAATCGTATTTCAGTTATGGAAGCTCTAATGGTCTTGTGATTCTTTTCTGCATTTTTCTCTTTATGAAGACATTTTCTGAAATTTTCTACAAATTCTGAATCTTTGTGTTGTACTATTAGAGGGGACAATAGTAGCGATCATTGTGATAATTGAAAACTTAAAATCAGAAAATTATTAAATTGGGAAAAGTGTTTACAAATTGGTCACCTCCTGAAAAACCCAAATTACGTAATTGTTACTTGTTTGTACAGTGCTGTTGTAGTGTTTCATTCGAGATCTCGATTTGTGAAGTTCTGTTGTCAGAAAGCCATGCCTCTTCCATTGGTCTTACAGGCAAATTAAAGGAACTTAATGGCACTGCATCTGAAGAACATAAGCTTACAGAAGATGAGTTGATAATCCTCGAAAAGCTACTGTCTGTAACATGCAACACCTCTGCAGAAACACCTACAGCACAGCAGCTTCAGACTCTATGGAGAGCAGTTAACTGGCCAGAAGGTAGACACTTAAAATTATATTTTGTACCATCATGTCATCAATACTTCACCATGAACACAGTGTCTTTTTATGCTGTGTGTTACACAGAGTCTGTCCTAAAAGCTTGATAGCCTGAGTAGAAAACAGAAGACGATAAACAGGTGCTAACAGCTTAACAGCACTGATCAACAGCCAGGGCAAAACTGGTAATTGGTTGTCAGGTTTTGTTGTTAGCACAGTAGTAAACATGAAAGAGAAACTTGATACGAACATTAGTCCTGGTTATTCCATTACCAGGGGCATCCTCAAAAAAGTGTGAGACTTGTTTGGAAAAAGAACAAGGAAGTGTGAGCTTGGGATCATAAGCTGTTACCAAATGAGAGAGGAAATTATGGAGATAAATGCCGAAAAAAAAGTCAAAAGTAGTTCAGGTGTGGTAGAAAGGAAGAAGCTACAGAAGCTCTAGGCTGTGTGGTCAAAACTGCATTGGTGAAATGACATTCTGAATTAATGCAAGTGGAGGTGTTACAATTCCATTTAATAATGTATAAGCAGTGATGGATTGGAAAGGCTATTTTGGTTATTAAGGCACAATCTGGAAAGAATGTATGTATTGCATATACAAATATCTAAACGTGGTTAAAATGAACTGCTTTCTTGAAGATGCAACTAAAGATTTATTGACTCGAACATTTTAGTTTTAAAAATTCGTGGTAATTAAATAACATCACTTAATCAAATTACATTTTGCATAGGTGGGAGCTGGTAATGGCCGTTGTCTTACCTTCCAGACTGTTTGTATTGTACAAAGAATTAATTCTGAAGATTCTGTGTATTTGCAGGAAAAACCTCAGTAAGTAGTTAGGCAGGTTCAGCTTTGACTTGGTTATGAGATAGCAATAGTAGATCAAGGAGACAGATGTATTTGAAATTTGGGAAAGGGAGCACACTACTGAATGAACTTTAGTTCAGATTTCGTACAATGATTTCCAGCTGATCAGTTGAGGACCTGTTTTTTATTTTCTTTGCAAATTCTGTCTCAGAAATGAAAGTGATTTAAAACATTTTTTTCCCTTTCTTTTTTTTCTGAAAGTTTTGTGGCAATGCTGTGTATATAGGGGTATTCAGTCACCAAGAAGCATTCAGAGATGTTTACCTTCAATGTTATCAATTAGAGCTTTTAGGAAAGATTTTAAGATTTTCTGCAAAGCACTGTATTTATCCTAAGTTAAGGATTATGGGGGTTTTTATGGTAATTGAAGTGTTACTAGAATGGATTTGTCAATATTTGATTTCATGAATTTCAAACAACTTGCGCTTTACCTGCGTCTCTTTCTGCATGAAACTATTACTGTCTTCCCAAAGCTAAAGGGCTACAAAGGTCTGTATCAGAAAGAAACTCACTGGCACATTTGCACATAATGCAATATCAATACTAAAATTCTGTTTTGTTTTGTTTCTTAGATATTGTCTTTCCAGCCCTAGACATTCTTAGATTGTCTGTCAGGCATCCCACTGTGAATGAGAACTTCTGCAGTGAAAAGGAGCATGTCCAATTTATCGTCCTTCTTCTTAAATTCCTGAACCCTAAAGGAAAGCAAGCAAACCAGCTGTTGGCACTTAGAGCTCTTTGCAATTGTTTTGTCAGCCACGCAGGCCAGAAGCTCATGATGGAGCAGAGGGATGAAATAATGACACAAGCAATAGAAACAAAATCGGGCAATAATAAGAACATCCACATTGCGCTGGCTACGCTGACATTGAACTATGCTGTATGTTTACATAAAGTCAACAACGTTGAGGGCAAAGCTCAATGTTTATCAGTAATCAGCACAGTTATGGAAGTTGTTCAAGATCTTGAAGCCATTTTTAGACTGCTTGTGGCTCTTGGGACGCTTATAAGTGATGATATAAATGCTGTGCAATTAGCGAAGTCTCTTGGAGTTGACTCTCAAATAAAAAAGTATGCTTATGTATCGGAACCAGCCAAAGTGAAAGAATGCTGTAGGTTTGTTCTTAACCTGCTATAATTTTCTTAGCACTTGAGAGACACAGTGTATGCAGAAAAAAATGCTTTTGTTCATATTTTATGACAGATTATACTTGAGAAAATACTGGGGATTAATTACACTTGATTTGTTGCAAGATATAGAGCAAATAAAATTTTTTGCATTGTTTGTCATTTGACTGCTTTTATGAAGAGTATAGTGCACCAGATCTTTTCAATGAGTCCTGACATTGCTCAAAATAGATCAACGAGATCAAACCATCTCAGTACTTAAAGGTTATCTAGATGGAAAGGTAGGAAATGGCTCTTATTTAGTGACTGTCTACTCTGACACCCACTCCAACCACATTTCATTGTTTCAGCATGATGAGTCTGTTTCTTGACTTGGTTTTTGTCAGCAGAGAAGGGGCCCTGAGAGTTGTTAAGTTGAATAGTGCATTTCACAAGCTTATTAGTTAACATTCGTTAATATTAGCCCTTGTCAAATAGCCTGGTAAGGAGATTTTTCATGAGCTTCCCTTCATTTCCCTTTGTATCTTGCAGCTTGTAAAATGGCATGAACTACAGAAGCTTTTACCTGATTTTTTTGACTTTCAAGGATAGGAGTACTCCATCAGTTCATAGCAAGTGAATTACTCTATGGGAGCATGTTATAAAGTACTAGATGATTAAAAAGACAAAAAGTATTCTTGAAGAATGGGAGAGAAATTTAGGTGCAGAAAACAGACAGAGCAGAAGAATCTTCAGGCTTCCTACACGTGGTCAGTGCTCCCTGCCTGTAAAGTGTTTGAGGCATTTGGACATCGTTAACAAGATACTGTAACTTTTGGTTAGCTCAGTAGTAGTCAGGCAGTTGGTCTAGATAGTTACAGGTCCTTTACAACTGAAACATTCTATTCCAGACTGTAGTAATATGCTGTCAAGTTTCATGAAATGGCTTTAACTTCATAACTGTGGTGACTGTGAAAAGGGAAAATAGTATTTTACTGCTTATTTCAGCAAATATATGTTCAGATCCAAAGGGGAATGTTATCTTCTAGCACTCCTGCAAGTGTTATGTTACATTTGGTTTTAGAATTAAGATGAACTGAAGATGGTCAATATTCAAGTTATGTTTTTCATTAGACTAATAGAATGGAAAACATTTTTAAAAATGGGCAAGCATTTCTGGCACATGAGTTCTGGCACATACCTGCCTGCCTTGTCTGTGTCAGATGTGAAGGCTTTTTGTGACCAAGAGCGCTTTTTTTTTTTCCTGTATCTACCTGAACTGTCTGAATTACTACACTACTTCTAGCCAGTTTTGCTTCTCAGATTCTTAATTGCACACTTGTACTCTTACACTTTTGATTTTGGATTTCCAGATGCATAACCTCACAAAAAACCTTGATCATGGTCTTAGTCACAGGTTTTCTCATTTGATCCACTGCAGGCTCATGTATTAAGCAGTCCAAGAGATTATTCAGGATTTACAGTGCTCAATAGATGAACCCTTCCTGGGAAAGCATCTAAGAAGTTACCATTAGAAAACATGTCTGTGAAATAATGTGCCTGTCTGTTGAATTTTGATTGCCTACTATACAATTGTTCTCGAAACTTAAGATTTTTAATGTTGTGCTCTTTAACTGTGTTTGTACATGTGCTATTTTAAGAAATCTATACTTGTCTTAACATTTTGATTTTATTATTGTGGGATTGCTCTGTTACAGGTTATCTCTTTTCGTGAAAATTGTCATGAATTTCCCAGACCAAAAATTAATGTTTATGTTAATAAACATACTCTGACAACTCCAAGAAGTGGTATATTGAGAGATACTACAAAATTTGCTTAAATTTGCAGAGAAATTATGAGGCACAGCAAAAAATCCTAGGGACTGCAGCACTGTATGTTAGGCAAGATAAACAAAGTAGGCCAGGAATATTTGGAAGGAAAGACACCTGCTGCTACAGGGTACTGTGATACCCAACCATTCCATAATCTAGCATTGTCTGAGGGAACAGAGTGAATGGAGAATTGTTTGTTACTGCTTTTTTTTAACATGAGACTGTTTAAAACTCCATTGGAGTTCATATCAGCATGCATGTACATAAACACACAAATACAAGTAAGTATACTACACAGTCTGCTGCTGAGATCGCAAGTAGAACACCTTAAGGATTCCACCAGGATGAAGTTTCTGTTTCAGTTGAAAGCATGTTAAATCTATACTGAGGAAACATGCCTGGCACAAGGTCCATGGTTGCCATCTTTTGAGGCTAAAGGACACTGAAAACAATATCTGAGTTGTGCCTATCACACAACTCAAGACCTGGCTTGCTATCCACAGGAGTAAACTTCAGATGAGTGCTCCTGGTTTGATTCATCAGGGGGATAGTGGAAGTATGCTTGACAGATTTCAAGAGCTCATTGAAGAGAAGTGTCTTCTGCTAAGAACTCAGAACTGTTCAATAGATTACAATTCTTTTTGCATCTTTTTCTAAGCTAGAATGGAAGCTGTGAGAAGAGGAAACAGCACATAGTAGCACCACATGTTAAGGCTTTGTTGTTAAGACATGCCTTGTTACAGAGTGGAGGTACCTGGGATCTACTTAGACCAGAACTCTGCACTTCCTAGGGCACAGATTGAGGAATCAAAACTAACGTGAGTCAGCACCAACTGCTGTACTTGCCAAGATAAATGGAGACTACAGTCACATAAATTGGGATACCTGTATCACAGATTAATGTCTAAATCATTATGATGCTCCTTGCTCTCATCAGGACCTAACTAGGCAGACTTGTAGCTAGTCAGATTGTTCAGGCTACAGACTAACATCAGTCTGCAAACCTATTTCCTGAAAAGCACTGTACATTGAATTACACACTCATGAATCATTGGATAGAGTAATTTCTTTATAATGCAATATATTCAAATAATCTATAGAAGAGTAGTACCATAGATCAGTACTATAGAGGTAACTAAATGCTTAGGAAATGTTACAGCTGCTGGTTTCCATTGTATGAAAGGGGTTTTTTTGTTGTAGTCTAAAAATACTTAGTTAAGCTATCTTAACTGAAGGTGATCCATTACTATATACTCTGATCACTTTCCTCTTTTTATCTCTTTAAACTATTGACAAACCCAAAGTCTAGGAACACTAGGTATTTCCCAGCTTTTCAAAATGTGTACTGAGTAGGCTGAAATAAAACATTCAGCAAAAAGATGCAGATGTTGACAGTCTGAAGAGTATCTCGGTGTTTTCAGGTGTCCTATTCTTCCAATGGATTTTTGATGTTTATTTACTGTAGAGATCAAGCTTTTAAGGTGGGAAATTTTGTTTCTAGATTTTCCAATTGCAAAGATAAATTTGCAAATGTGGGCCACACTACTGTTGATCTGTATCAAACACACGGAAAAAAAAATAATGTTAAGTATGAACTACTCTTTTTTGACAGAATTTGAAGCCTGTGATCACATAAATTCCAGTATTGTTAGAAATCTTTTTATGAACACGCTCAAGTTAGCTTGTGCATTCTGTATGAGTAGATGCTGCATTTATTGACAACACAGTTTGCATGCCTAAGCATACACTACTTAACATTTTATTTTCCTTACAGTTAGTTGCTCAAAGGATTCAATTTTTATCTCAAACTCACTGACCCCTCATGTATGTCTCCTAATTACATTAGGTCTGCCATGACACAATGGCAGTAATTTTCTTATGATAAATATGATGATCTATTCCCACCCATCTGGGTAATAACACAGACAAATCAGGGTGAACTCTGACACTATCTACCTGTTCAGGGACTCACACTTGCTGAAAAAAGAAAAGATAAGTACTTAATAAATTCTTCTAACCCTTTGAAAACAGAGTCAGCCCACATGTTACATATCATCTGACAAGAGCACTTTTGATCACCACTAGCTTTGTGCAACTTGCATTCAGCTGACCTCTACCCAAATGGGCCAAAATCATCCATTTGAAGATCCAACATAATATGGATTGTAACAAACTCAAAGGCAATGTGTCTGAATCTGGGAAACAAAACAGGCACAGAAGAAAGTATGGACATTCCAGTGCATTAAAGGAAGAAAATCATTGCATATCGCTGCACAGAAGAGGAGGTTCTTAATACAGTTCTCTCTCTGTGTAATGATGGACATTTTTCTACCCTGGTCTTCTGACTATCCTCTTTAGGATAACAGACTGAAGACTGAATTCCCTCCATAGCTAACCTCGTGGCAGGAGGCTGATCAGTGTGTTACTGAATTGCACAGAGTGGTCACCTGTCTTTAACAGGCTTCTCTGTTGTGATCCTTAATTGTTTGCATCCCATGAAAAAATTAATGTCACATTTCTCCAATATTCATGAAGTATCACAGTAAGGCTAAAGTTATCCATTGTTCCAAAGTTATTGGCAATAAGAGCTGGCAAGGGAAGACTATGCAGGTCCTTGCACCATTGAAGGTCAGGGTGAAACAGTAGTTACAGATGACAGAATCACAGAATCATCACAGAATCAAGGTCAGGAGCGACCTTTAAGACCATCCAGTTCAACCATACACCCCGCACTGCCACTGTAATTCCTGAATCACACAAGCAAAGCATTCCCAGGCCACTCCGAGAGCGGGGCGGGGAACCCCCTGAGCCCCGGGGATGC
>VXBX01007122.1:129264-148667 GCA_013400415.1 Scytalopus superciliaris
CGGGGGGGGCGCTGCCGCTGCCCGCGCTGCTGTGCCGGAAGCGCCGCTCGGCCCTCCCCGTCCCCGGGCCCGCCGTGGCAGCGCGGCGATGCCGGGCAGGAAGTCTTCCAAGGAGAAGAAGCGGCGGCGGTCGCGGTCGTGCTGCCCGGAGGGCGCCGCGGGGCCGGACGGCAGCGAGAGGAAGCGGCGCAGCGCCGAGTCCGGGCGCGGAGCCCCGGAGGTACCGCGGGCGCGGCGCGGCTGTCGCACGGCCGGGCGGGGGCTGTGATTCACTGAAACATGTCAAAGCTGTGCTTGCCGTCTTTGGTTTTAGGATGCGAAATGCAGTGTACCATGTGTAGAAAAAGTGGAAGAAACGGAACAACCCAGCGATGTAGAAGAAGGAGGATTGGATCTCACTGTGTCCCTGAAACCCGTCAGTTTCTACATTGCGGACAAAAAGGAAATGCTTCAGCAGTGTTTCTGTGTCATAGGGGAGAAGAAACTACAGCAGATGCTGCCTGATACTTTAAAGGTACCGAAATAAACTTGACATTGATGTACGGGTCGTGGTCTTGACTGCTTGTGTAACAAAGCACATTTATCTCTCAAATCTGGTGGATTTAGTTTAAAAACTGCCTGTATATTTCCTAAGTAAAGATGTCTCTATCAAGTCAAGTGAAGTAAGTAAAGAAGTCTCCCTATCATGTGCCTGGAGGTGAGACTTTTTAAAGATTTGCTGTAATTATTCCAGATTACTCCTTTTTCTACTGCTCAGTCATTGCTGAACAGTAGGCTTAATTTTATACTGTCTCTCTATACAGGTTAGTTAAATGCAAAAGGAGTTTTGTAATTGCAAAGAATAAATTCAGTAATGTTCACTAATTAATATGCTGATTTGTTAATAAATGTTGATTTCTCTTTGTGTAAGCTGATTTGCTTTTTATGATATGAAAGCAATGTCTGAGAATAGAAAATAGAACCCCTTCTTGATAAACAGCTTCTGAAGCTGTAACTTCTGTGGAGTAAAGCTAGAGTTTTACTGTCTTAGAATTGTGCCTTTTGAGTGTTGTGAACAGCACAACATAGGAAAAATAAATTAGGCTAGTAGTCTGTACAGAAGAAGAGGCTGCAGTTGAAATGTCATTTGTGCAATGTTAATAGTTTTAAAATTTTTGTCTCCAGTTTTTAACTTAACGAGTTTTATTGTTAATATCACTGAGGCAGGATTTTTCATTTTAAACACATAGTGAATTGCATACAGGTTCTTCCATTTGTCATCTCTGGGAGGAGAAAAGAGATCGAGCAGCTGAAAGCAAAGACATTACTGAGTTTTTAAGGAAATTCCCTGATAGTGTAGAACCAAACCTAGTAGGATTGCAAGTGTTACAACTTGTTCAGCACTCCTTTGGTTGGTATTTGTATATGGTATCACAGCTCATTTGAAAGTGTCCAATTACCACTTATGTCACCAAGACGTAAGACAGTTGTGAAGGTACCTGGAATAGCTGTGAAATCTGTGGCAGCATGTGGTATGTACTGAGCATCAGAAATGGATCACAGTTTACATATTCCTTACTTTCTGTGTTGGGATACGCAACCATTGGTGCATTGTCAATAGCAGTATATTCTTCAGTTTGTGAACTTGGATTCAACAGTTGATTCTGGTCTTTGCAAGCTTAATTATGTATCCGCCTCATCCTGAGAGATGGAGAAGTAGGAGTAACCAGGTCTGCTGTTGTTTGCTGTTCCATGCTTTGCACATATGGTCAGGTATTCATAATGCTCAGTGTTGCAGCTGCAGTGGAAACTCCAAGCCATACATCAGCTAACTGATACTGTGCATTGCTTAATTTTTCAGAGAAAAACTACATATATGCTATTTCTTGTAGTTGTCAACACTGGGACACCTAGTTTTCTACAGCAGTTTCAGCAATGCAGATCAGAATATGGGAGGGGCTTTCTTCATTCATTACAGTAATTATGTTTATAATTACTCTTTTCTCAGAAATTTTTAGTAGCTTGTGGTCTGTCTTATCTGTCTTCTTAGAACTGTTCCATGGATGAAATCAAAAGGCTTTGCATGGAGCAGTTGGAGCTGTTATCTGAAAAAAAACTGTTGAAGATACTTGAAGGTATGAATGAAACTTTTAGGCTCCACTGTACAGCAGAGAATAGTCTGCCTCAAATGGATTTGCACTCTGGCTACTTTATATATGCATATATATATATATCTATACACACCATTTAGTATATATTAGTGTGTACATAATCCCTCTATTCTGCTGAGGCACACAGTTCATGTACTTTGATTAAGGGTATGACATTCCAGCTTTTCATTATCCTGTTGAACTTCCACTTGACATTGAACTTATTTGTAAATGTATTGCTGTCTTCTCAATGAAGTGGAACTCTTGGAGTCTTGAATGCTGGTGGAGTATCATGTTGCTAATCCTCTCTCCTGTGTTTAGCACCTATAGTATTGTACTAGAAATAGCTATTTTTTTTTTTGTAATACAGTATAAATGAAAAACATCAACCAACCATGTGGCTAGCAGAAAGTTCACAATAAGGGTTTTGATTTTGACTAAGTCTAATTTTAAAACTTCTGCTTTAACTGGGGAAAAAAAAATCTTCTGCTGACTGTAATAGAGCTAATAATTAAGAGTAAGCCTAATTATGTAGTATTAATTATATCACCTTCCTAAATTTTCATGTTTGAAACTGTGTATATCTAGGCAGGATTGGAGCTGATTCTGATACTGACGAGGAGGCAGATGGAGGAGACAAGACTGGAGATGATTCAGTCAGTCAGTGAGTAAAAGACGAAACACTTGAACTTACTTTAAGAAGACTGAACACTACAGAGATTTTTCATAAGAAATGATCAAATATATAATTGAAAACCCTAAGTACTATGTCTTTAATGAAGTAATTATTTCAGTTGAGTGACAGTGAGCTGTGACTACTAGAAAGCACTAAACTTACAAACATGGCTTTGTCACTTTAAAATGTTAAATGTGTCTTAAGCATATGTGGCATACTACCAGTTAGTTGAGTTGTAGTAATTAAAGTCACATTTGTAGCTTGCAATAGAAGGCTGTGATTTAGATTAACTCTTTGTATGAGCTAAAGCAGGTTAAGTAAACTGTTCCCACTTACGTCAGTGAACTGTGTAAGTGTGTTTTCATTTCAACTGAGATTTATCCCTTCTCTTCCACTTTCTTTCTGGTCCTTCATTCCTGTTCTGGTTGAAGCAGCACTGACTCTCACCTGTTCAATGTACTCTGTTAGGGATGGTATAGAATGTAACATTTGAAGAACAGAGGCTTCACAAAAATGCAGGCTTTCGTTTTCTTATTCTTACCATGGCATCTGTCCGTTTTGTAAAGGCCAGCACTTTTTAACCTTTTCTTAAAATGCTTGTCTGTTTTTTAAAGACCGTTTCTTTGTTGGAAAGATTTCACCTGTTTGGTATGGAGTAGTGAAGGGGAAAAGAAAGTTACTAGTTTTCACCCGCAACACATCAGATTTTATGAGGCTAACGTGCTTCTAGAAGACTAAAAAGCTTTTATGTTTTCATTACTGACCTGGTTATAGCTGATCCATGCTATATTAAATGCACATTTAATAAACCTCTGAGACAGTACAAGACAATGCACCAGTGTTAGCCAGAATAAAGTACCTCTCAGCTGCTGATTTTGTTGGTTTATCTAAACCTAATGAATAGTAACAAAAGGATGGGAAAGGTAGTAACAGTAATACAAATGTCACAGTCTGGTCAGTATTTTTATTTAACAGAGATCTGATTTCTGATCCTGTCTTTGATTCAGATCAAGCGTGAAGTTATTGAATAAAGTCAGTTTCTTTGATCACATCTCATACAAATATACTAAGAAAGAGAATGACACAATTATGATTCTTTTTTTGTCTCATGATACAGTTTCAATACCCTCTGCCACTATTTCTTCTAACGTTCCATTTGGAACCTTTTTGTTACTGTCTCTCTTTTTACTATTTATTGCCTATCTGATTGTGAATGCACTCAGTATTAGGCCACATAAGGATTAGTTTTCTTACTTTGAACATTTCCCTCTACAGTCTGTTTAAAAAACGAAATAGAAAAATTAAAAAACTACAAAATATGCTAAATATATGGTAACTTTATATAAAGGAGTCTCTGGTAAGTGAGTGATGTTTTGCAAGTGAACTTCCAAATAAAATCAGAAGACAAACTTGTTGGCTAAATAAACCATGAAAAATGCCCCAGGATTTTGATTCCTGGAGAAATTATATGTTTGGTTCTGTTTTGGTTTTTTTTTAAAGCCTAATTCAAAAGCTCTTTACTATAGCAAAATACACGAAATGTTCTTTGTCTTCAAGAATTATGGCAGGATAGTGCAGCTAGATTTCAGTGAGATAGTTCTGTATCTGGAAGATGCTTGCTACTGTTGAGATGTATTTATGACCCTTAGTTACAGTAGATTGGGTATATTTTTGCTTATATGGAAATTATTTGAGCTGGTAAAATTCTAAAAAGAGGAAATTGTAGATAAAACAGCAAAATAATGAAAGCAAACAAGCTTTAGCATGTTTTAACTAGTGGATATCTGAAGACACTTAACCTACTTGCCCATGTCAAGTAGGGAGGTTTCAGTAACTTGACAGCAAAATCAAGAAGAAATTGAGCTTTAAAAAAGTAAGTTACTAAGAAGTGTTGATCATTGTTGTGGAGCAGATTGCTTCAACAATGGTTGATGTGTCCCCTGTTCTTGTATCTCTATCCTGATAGCTTAAGATTTCAACCCCCTCCAGACTGGGCAGGCAAGATATGTTGATTTAGGAATTGTGGCTTTTCTTTTCCCTTTAAAAATAACATGCTACACATATGGATGCTATCTGAGTACCTTGGGTTATGGGTTCAGCTGTGTGCCAGCATTAACAAAAAAGCAAAACAGGAAAGCTGTTTAGATGATATAACAATGAATGGATAACAGGAAATGAGAAAAAATAAGGTTTTGTGTTAAAGTCCAGTGCTCAGTAAGTATACCAGTATTATACTTTTACAACTGTAAATGTTCACAAGCCTTTTTTACTAATTAGGTCTAATCTTTGGGCATTAGGGTAGCTACTTTGCAATCTATGTGTAGATAATTATAAATGCAAGTTTGCAAAACTTCAGACAATGTGTTTCAGCAACAAGTCAACCAGCAGACATGCTAAACATGCAACCATGAAAAAATAGTGAAAATTACATTGCTAACAACTTCTGTTGTTTGTCATCATTAATATGTTTATAATTTTAGTCTGAGTTTAAGTGGGTGAATTTGTTTGCTCTTGAAAGAGAAAAGACTTTCATAACAAAAAAGGGAGTTTATATTCTCACTTGGTTCTTCCTAAATTGTCTTCATTACTTGTGGATTTTGTGCAAATGACTTTTTTTTCCTGCATTCTGTTAATGTTGCAAAATTAAAGCATTAGTGCTTTTTGTTTTAAAGCTAACTCATATTAGTTGTTTTCATGGAAATGCAAATGTGGAAAGGGAAAAAGTGAATAGCAGCTCTTTCTCTAATCAAAAATATTTTAACTGATTGGAAACCTGGGGTTTTTTCTTTCACTTTTGTCCTTAAAAAGAAAAATTCAATTGACATACTTTCAGCAATATGCATATAACAACAGAAATCCAGAAAGTTTAGATCAATACATCTCAAGAAATTACAAGTCTTTTAAAATTTACAGGCTTCCTTAGAAGGGTACAGTTTGAATTGTGTCTTTTTTTCCCACCCTGAAATAGGCAAATGACTCTCAGTCTCTGAAGACCTGCTTCTCGTTTCTATCAGCTAANCATATCCTCATTCTACCACCAACTGTGGATGTTGTGGGGCTTTTCCTAAATTTCAGCTCTGTAAAAGCTTTGCATGCTTTTAACATACTGTAACATGTAAAACATTTGCTCTTGTCACCATCTTCTTCTTTATTAAGCACTCATACAGAAGAACTGAAGAAGCAAAGCCTATGTTTGCCAGTAACTGGAAATTGCGGTTGCAATAAATATACCTCATTACTTTCTCAATGCAGTTCTCAGATTTTTGTTACTGCTTCTGTGTTACTATCTGCAGTGGAATACTGTTAAACCAAGAGAATTACTGTATACCAGGCTTCCGATTAAATTTCAGATGTTTAATTGAAAGGAGCCAGATAATGCCTTGCAAAATCAAATAGACATTCTTCCTATCTCTTTCAAAAGGTAGGCTCTTGAGCTATTTTTTTCCTGTTACATGAATTGGCTCTTTAAATATGCTCCAGCAAAAAGAATGAAAGTAAGTTATATGGTGTAATAATAAAACATTATTAAAAGCACAAACATACTAATATTATTATAGTGATCATATATTCATCTTCATGTGAGTAGATGGCCTTTTGTTTTTAAAGTTTTAATGGGCTTATTTTTTTCACTGAGTGAAAATTTGCAGTTTAATATTTGCTCTTTAACAAATGTATAGGCTTTTTGCTGCTTTGCAGTCATAACTGCAGTTTTTGCTTGTTTTCTTTTAGAAAGGTTGGCAGTTTAAAGTTTTGCCTTGTTTTAACACATTGTGCTTCTGAGTACTGGGTTGTTCTCAAGCATGGAATTGCCATCTGATATTTACCCCTGTGGGACAATTTGATTATCTTTACCATTTGGAATCACTGAAACAACAGGCTGCATGAGTCACTGAACAGATACATTAGCATTTGGATAATTTGGTTCATTGTCTTGTGTTCTTGTGATGTCCTCAAACTTCACCTATAACAGGACTGATGGAGTTTTCATAGCTCATTAAACTATCTGATTAGCATCTGTCATTTGAGATACCTTTCTTAGGGAACACTACTTTATAAGGATTTTTTCCCCATACTTTTTTTAATTGCTGTTAATTATTTCAGCTCTCATTTATCATTGAAAACTATCCTTTGAACAAAATTGGCAAGAATCTAACAAGGACTTGGGACTTGTAGAGATCTTTTTAGACTTGGAACTAAGTGCAAAGTCAAATTTTAATTCAGGAAGGTGTGTCTTTATGTCAAGAATAGCACAGGTGCTGATCTCAAGCCTCACTGAGGAGATGTAGGTGAATGTTTCTCAGTGATAATGAAAATCCCTGCAAGGAGAGTATTGGCACGGCTGTCTCTCATGTTTTCAGACTTCTTTCTAGTTCTCTTCATTGAGATTTTTTTCCCTCAAAAAAGTTTTCCTCCTGCTCTCCAACTCCAGTTACCACTGAAACTTTGTATCCCAGCCACCAGTATTGCAGCGGTACTGTCTTAATCCTCAGCCATTCTCTCCTCTGGCCAGTACTCCCTTTCCTAATCCGTGCTGCTGTTTTACTTCACTTTGCATAACCTACTGAAGTTGTGGTACCTATTCACCCTCAAACCCCAGTGTGTTTGACAGCTATGCAAATTCCTGTAACAAATTGTGTATAGAATCCACATGCATGAACACAGGTAAGTGTTGCACTAGTGTGGAGCATGTCAATATGAAATGCATGCTCTACATACAATAAGGTAAATTTAAATTTACAACATTTGTCATCAACAAACTGTAACTGTAGTTAACTACTTTCTGATGAAAAGATCATACTGTGAAATCGTTGTTCCGTTTAAAAAAATAAAAAGTCCGAGTTTATTTCTTGGTAGAAGGACTTTGAACTGTCTTCCTGAGAGAGAAGTATCTTTAAAAACTGATAAAAAGAGGGAACTCCAAATTACTGTTGTCACTTAGTAGCATAGTATGAAAGAAGAGGGCTCTAAATTTGTATACTGTCCCTTGATTTTAGATTAACATATCTTCTACTCTGTTTGAAGACATGATACTGTGCTACCCTCTTTTTAAATCTAAACCATGGTATAGATAATTAGGGAAAAAAATTTTTGCTAGCAAACAAAACAACTTAAATTTAAAGTGAAACTGAACTGTGAACTGAAATGCATCTGATGGGCCAGTAGATGGTGCAAAATGCCTGTCTGTGAATGGAAGTCATGAAGATTCATCAGCAATACTGCTCAATCCAGTCAGTTCTGAGAGAGCAAAATGTACTTTCAGGTTCTAAACGTTCTTTTGCTGACAGTAGGTAGTCTTTAAAGGAATGTGAGCTTGCTGTAATCATTGATAGAGTTAAAGTAACAGGAGAAAACTACAGCAAGTTTCAATGTATGAATTATTTCAGTTGATAATTTCTTTTTACAGAACGGTTGAAAAGGATGTAGGTAATTTGACAGCCATTGTTTGAACTATAGAGGTGACTGAGTTTTCTGTCAAAGAGGTGATTTTAATTCCTCATCATACCTTAGGGTAGTACCAGAGCTATGAAATTTATTGCCTGATACTACTGGGGCAAGATCAGCCTTTTTCAAGTGACACATTACTCTTCCATGCAGAGATGAATTTCCCTTCTTGCAGAGCCTGATCTGATTAGGAATTCAGCTTCAGGTTTTACAGTCTATTTGATACCGTACTCCCAGACCTCTTGTCCTACTTGTTTGGCTATACTAGTCTGAGGTTTGCTGGTGACTTAAAAGCATCTGCATACTGATGGATGACATTGAAAATTCTGGAAGTACTGTACATTTTTCATTCTTTATAGTTTCCAGCAACACAGTCCTGCAGGCCCTTATGACCTGTGGTCCCCTTGGTCTCCTTTGCAGTTACTGGTTCTTAACACAAACATACACGTGTGTGCATAGAGACATTAGTGTCATCTCATTTGGAAAAAGACTTAGTATAGCCATATAATTAGTTCAATGAGTAGGCAGAACAGATTGTGGTGTTTAAGTCCAGGGCTTCACTAGGCAAGTGTACTGACCTGTTTATTCTCTGCTGGCCCTTTGTATTTTTTTCTCTTTTCCCCCATGCTTGTTCTTTCTCAATCTGCCTCCTTCTGTCCCTTTTCCCATCTTTGTTTCTTCCTCAAAATATCCTATTGCCTTACATATTTCTTCCATCCCCTTGAAAATATATGCCAGTACATTTTATCCAATCCCAAAATGCTCTTCTCCAACATCCAAAACAGAGCCCTTTGCTCTTTGTAGACAGTAACACCTTTCAGCCTGTAAGGTAGTTCTCTGGCTTTACTGGGTTTCATTACCATGGGTTGGTCTGGTTGCTCTCCATGCATAACCTTAGAAACAACTCAGGCAGGGTGATCCCTCTACACTGATGAAGGTTCTAGAGTTCCTCTTCTTGCTGTTTTCCTTCTGCTCATCACTGGGATTGTGTGCCTGTTTTGACTTACTGTTACATGCGTAACCTAATGGACAGGACAATACACCAGAGAACTGTGTGTGATAAACTTTAGCAAGTGACAGGAGAACAAAACCTGAAATTTTTGGGGAAGGTCTGCTGACAGCATCATGAGCAGATTTAGCTGGTGGTCTGTGCTGGCATCTGGCCTAGCCCTACCTGGTAATGGAGTTGGGTGGGGAAATGTTGCTATTCACGAGTCTGGCAGTCTCAAAGCACAGGACCAGTTTGGATTTGGTCCTAAACTGTGCTCTGGAGCTTGGCTTTAGGAGCACCAAGGGTGTTTCCTCTGGGCTAGGCTGTGCTCAGTGGAGTGGTGACTTGTGTGGGTCTCAGTTACCACTGACTCTGACTTAGAGCCGTATGGCTGTGTGCAATCCACTTAGCATGGTAATGTATGTTGACTGGTATTCCTTTTTCCCCATGACAGCAGAAAAATTGAATCTCTGAGGAACATGTCTAAAGCATCCCAGATAAAATTTTATTTGTTGAATTTCTGGGCTTATTTTAGATCTTAACAGGTGAGGGTTGTGATCCTTCTTACAATACCTTGTACTGCAAGACTGGTGACTAGAATAGAAAATAAATGAGCAAACTCGTCACTTGTGAAGAGGCAAAGTTCAAATACTTTTCTGAATGGATTAGCCATATATACAGACCTTCCCACACAGCATAGCTATTTGAGTATCTATTTTGTATACATGCCTTCTCTTCAAGCCCTTCCTGAAAATGGAAAGTCCAACAGAAATTAAAAGGCAGGGACATTACATCTTGAGTTGACCAAGTAGGAAAGCAAGCTGAAAGGATACTACGGAGTTCTGAGAAAAAAATCATCACAGTAAATAGTCTGTTCTCAGATTATTGTAATGACATACATTCTCTTTCCTTAATTAAGATGCATAACATTAAAAAATCTATTTTTTGAGGTGCTGTGTGCATTTGAAAACATCTCATATTCTCCATAATCAATTATTGTATGCTGCTTTACACATTTATGTTCTAATGGCTCAATAAAGTGGTAGAAAAAGAAGAGTGTTGATTTTTAGCCTTTGCTATTGCAGAAAAGGAAATAGAAAAGAAAATAACCTCTCAGACCAAGGTGGCCAGGAGTATTATGGTATTCTCCCTCCTGTTATAACCACTGGACACCTGGAAAAAAACAACTTGGAGAGCATGGGGAAAATAGTTCTGTGTTCAGTTTTAGGAAAACCCTTAAGGCCATTGCTGAAGAGCAAGATTTTAGTCATTATATTTACATCTGTAATAGAGAATACTGCTTCCTTTTCACAGTGTTGTTAAGTTCCCACAGGCAGGATAGTTGCATCGATTCCATATTACTATATATGAAACCAGTGCCACACCAGTATTCAGTTTAGGAAACTGGTAATTCGACTGTCAAAATGCTCACGAAACATGGCAATTGAATTCTTCCTGTGGTTCTGAGTCCTTCCTGCATGTTTCACTGTATTTTCACAATTTATATAACTAGTACATGTGAAGTGCATGACATTTCACGGAAGTGTCTCTTCCTTATTCCTTGTATAAAGGAGTTGGAACATCATGTGTCAAGGGTAGAAATCTTTAAATAGTAGAAATAGAGAAATGAAGATACTGGATACAGTGTAACAACTGAACTGCAGTTTAATTTTTAGCAGTATCCCTTTGTAAAACTATGAGATTGTGGTATAGGAGACATAGGTGGTGATGATAACTTCACGAAAAGATGTTTTTACTTTCAAAATAAAACAGTAAATGGTATCTGAATGCAGCAGAAACTATAGTTTTTCTAGATGATTGAACTGTGACAATTTATTTTGAGTTTTAGAGAAAAGCCCCTAATATGAGGAGCTTTTCCTATATAACCATTCATCTGTGGTTCCTCAGCTATAACCAGGGAGGATGGTTAGTCTGAAACGTTAGGGTGTAGTGGAAATAATTGCTTTATACTTGTGTATTACTAGGCAGAGCAAAAGAAGTTTGTTTTCAAACGCTCAGATTAGCTCTCTCTATGTTCCTTCTGCCTTTATTCCTACTGTAGTGGTCTTCCTGGCCTACCACCTCATAATTTCCTTAGTTTCTTAAAAAAGTTATTTTAATTGTAAATTATGCTGATTAAAATGTGTTCTTAATTTTTGCAGACAGGACAACAGTATAGACTCAACTTCTTCTCTAAGAGAAGACAGCAAGGTGGAAGGTCAGGAATCAAAACAAGGTATGTAGTAGAGAAAGCTGAAATTTTATTTTCTTGATGTTGATCTGATTCCAGACTATGCATAGCTCTCTTGTGAACAGTAGCTGCAATCACAAAGAAGTATCCTCTTAGAAATCAGCTGGTGTAGGGTTACAACTTTTTCCCTCAGCACAATTCTGGAAAAGGTGATGGGAACATTGAAAAAGACATTGTAGGAACTTTGGCTTCTTAATTCTGTAGGAATGGAGACTTTTTTGTGGCTAGAAGCAAACTGCAGCTCTTCAAAGTTGCTAGTTTAGCTTCTGAACATGAATAAAGTTCTTGCAAGGCTTGTTTGGTTCTTCATATGTAGCTTTTTAACTGAAGAGGAACTTCAGTCTTTTAAATTTCTTGATATGTACGTGATTGCTAATGCTGCTATTACTATTTGCTGAATTCTTTGAGTGTTTTACCTTACATTGAGATGATGATACGAGTGTACAGTAATCTGTTTTTGCATTCATTAAAATCTATTATAATAATTGTTTGCCAAGGACTGTTTGTAATTTAGTTGCTTCTTTAAGTCTTTATATGTGATACCTTGTATTATTTATTGTGCAGAGCTGAGATCCAACAATGTGATGCTTCACACCTACCACTCCTATTAACTGTCATATTTTACTTGAAATGAGTGCCAGTGGAAGTACACTGAAATTCTTTGAATTGCTGAGAATGAACATTACGTCTTGTGTACTTTCTCTTTTTAAATGCAAAACATATAGTGGGTGAGACATTCAGGTACTACAGTGATTGGCAGAATAAAAGATGCTAAGGCAAGTAAGTTATTGGTGCACATTCAAGTACTTCATACACAAGGAAATAGTATTTTTAACCTGCAGCAATATTTGTTTTATTCCACTCATTAAATCAGCCCTGTATAACAACTGCCAGGATTAGTTTGTGCATGAAGCACTAGAACTGTAGGTGTTTCTGTCTTGATCTGTTTATTTTTGTTCATAGCTGTAAAAGCATCAGAAATAGCTTTTCCAATCAAAGAATGTTGCAAATTCTTCTAAGTTTCATTTCTCTTCTGCAAAGATCTAACATTATTTGTGTCTTGCAACTTCTATTTCACAATTCATAATGCTTTTCTAAAAGATGTCATTTGTAATAACTTTGTGAAACATTTTCTTTTCTAAAGTAGTTAATGAAAGGAGTTAAATGGAGAAGGAAAGGTCATAATAAAAGCATCAAAACTTAGAGGAGCGAGTTGCTATGACTTTATGAGGAATCCTTTAAATGTTGCTTGCTGTACTAAATGGAGGTATCTTAGAACTGACAGATTTCCTGCAGATTTCTTTCACTTTTGTGTTATCAAAGGGAATTGATGACTGTTGCAGATGATTGCATTGTTGTTTTTTATTCCTTAATCAACCAGAATGTCATGATGGCTTTGGACTATAACAGTGACTCCACTCAACATGTTAGCTTTAAGCTTTTGAGAATGTCAATGTAAGTTAAAAAGTGTAACTCCTGTCATTCTGCTGCGTTGCAGCCTGAGGTGCTATGGGAAGAAAAGGAGAGAATGAGAGGATAAGCAAAAGTGGATAAAATAAACTTTAAAAATGGAATTAAGGGTGCTAAAATGAATTTCACAACTCTAGATGAAGGAAAAAGTAAGGTATCAAAATGAGAAAGATAATGAGAAATTCCAGCCATGATCTTTACTACTGCATAAAAATATAGCTGCAAAAGAGAAAAATAAAGCTTGTTAGCTCATTCAATGTCTGTGGGCCAGTAGGCTTGTAGGAACAGTGTATTATACAGTAGTGGAGGTTCCAAACTCTGAAGAGAACCCAGGGCTGTTTTGTCCAGCTTCTTCATCATTACGAAACCTGGGACAGACATGAATGACCTAATATTTTGTTTCTTCTTAATGAGGCCATTTAGTTCCAAAAGGAATCCTACGGTGGGCTGAGCCCAGCCAGCAGTAGGCACATGCCAGTCCCTCAATTGCTTGTCTTCCAGTGGGCTACAGAAGATGATCAGGAAAGCAAAATTAGAAGAACTTAAGGAGACAAGTTAACAAGTGAAGCAACAGCTGTGCACTGAAACAAAGCAAAATGAAGTATTTATTCACAATCTCCTATTGATAGTCAGATTTGTAGCCATTTCCTGGAAAGCAGAGCCTCAGCATGCATAACAGTTACTTGGGAAGACAATGCCATAACCATGAACATTTCTCTTTTCTCCTTCTTTCAAGAGCACAGTGTTGTATGGTAAAACATATGGCTTTGGTCAGTTTGGCTCAGCTGTTCTGGCTGTGTATCCCTCCCAGCCTCTTACACATCCCCAGTCTACTCTCTATAGGGTCAGAATCAGAAAAGAAGAAAGCCCTGAGGTGGTGCAAGCACTGTTCAACACTAGCCAAACTGGTGTGTTATCACTGTTTCAGAAACAAATCTGAAAGCAGCATCATGCAGTCTTGCTGTGAAGAAAATTAACTCCATCCCAGCCAGACTCAGTATGAAGTCAGTTTGACTTGGCAGTGAATTAGTATAAGCATGTTCAGAACTTGCACCTATTTTTTTGATCCCTGGAAGTGCTGCTTGGTTGATCAGCATGTTAGGTAAATGCTGACTGTTACCATGCAGCAAGGCAGAAGAATTTCTGTTTCTTAATCCCGTTGATTCCCATTGCTTCTGATCTTTGACATACTTGGTGTCTTGCAAGGTAAAGGTGAAAAGATAATGTTCAAAGTTGACTCGATAGTGTGAGAAATAGGTAAACCTGCATCTGAAACTGAAGTATTGATCTTGAGGTTACTGTCACAGTAGGAACAGGGCAAGACTACTTAGGATCAAAGAAGACCTTGGTATATTCATCTCATGAGTACTTTTTATATACACTGCTGTGAGGAGGATTTTTTTGTAGCTTTGTTTATATTTTAGGCCTTCAAATTTTGTTGCTGCAAAAAAACAAGGACTAAAAGTTATCTGCACACTACTTCCATATGGCTTATCCCACATTTTTGTGAGCTGAATTTGCTTTCCTCTTAGCTTTGATTAGAATGTAGAAAGTGCCTCCAATATTAGCCGTGTATTTTACCAAGTATGCGGTATTTACTAATATTATGGCCAATTTTTGCAATCCAGGAAACCTGTGTTATGAGGTACTGGGTTAGTGACTATTTAAGATCCTAAGTCAGAAGTGCATTCTTAGGGTAAATGCGCAATATTCTTAAATCTGAACTTAAATGCTATGGCAAATCATAGACTGATATGGAGTGTTCAGGAGTGAGTATCTGAATATCTTTTTTAAAGCATCTGTAGTACAAAAAAATCTTTAATCCTGAATCAGTAAAACCCTTAGACTAATGTTTTAAAATATTCCTGTTTATAAAACCTTTCTGAAGTATTTTGATCCTCTGTTCCTCTTTCCCTTTGTTTTTTTAAGCAAAGAAATTGCATTTATAGCTTTCTAAGTAAACAGTATTGATTTTTTTTTCATACCTTCAGGATGGCAGGAATGTTGTAAACCCCAAGAAAAATAGATCTTTCCTAAGGTTCTTGGGCACTTTTCTTGAATTAAAACCAAATGCGTGTGGGTACCAGAAGGCATATTAAAATGTTTAAAAAGAGAACATTTTTCTAAAGCCTTATTTGTTTTTCCTGTGGAAGTGGTAAAAATGATATCTCTTAATCTGTAGAGTAACACTTTAAGCAGAAATTATTCTTTAAGTTGAAATAAAACCAGTTCTGTTAGGCAACAATATGATTGCTGTGTTTGTGTTACAGGTAAGGGAGAAGATAGTGATGTTCTCAGCATAAATGCAGATGCATATGATAGCGACATAGAAGGCCATGAAGGCAATGAAGAAGATGGCTCAGATGTGCAAGAAAACACTGCCAGAAGTGGAGCTGGTCAAATAGATGACCTTCAGAAAGACATTGAGAAAAGTGTGAATGAAATACTGGGGTTGGCAGAGTCCAGCCCAAAGGAGCCCAAAGCAGCGACCTTGTCCGTTCCTCCATCAGAAGATGTTCAGCCATCAGCACAACAGCTGGAACTTCTTGAACTTGAGATGAGGGCCAGAGCTATTAAGGCTCTGATGAAAGCTGGTGATGTAAAAAAACAACCCTGAGATTGTTTAGATTTAATTTTCAGTATTTGTTTTGAAGAAAGTGACATCTGTTCTCTTCAGTGCTAAAGTATTTGGTTGGGTATGGCATTCCTCATTCAGACTGTGTTGTGTATCTTGACCTGTGGTTCATTGGTTTCATTGCCTTTAGTGTGCTGCTCCCATGACATGCACAGAGACTGGTGCTTCCCTGGGATCAGGTGTCCTTGTGCTGGGTCAACTCCTCAAGGTGTCACACAATGTACAGAGCTATGCTAGGAACCTGGTGCCTTTCAGAAAGGTTATTGTAGCACTTGGAATCATAGAATGGTTAGGTTTGGAAGGGATTTGAGACTGATTGTGTCTCCTTGGGGCCCATCTCATCATAATGCAGGTACTTTTATTAAAATGAGTGGTAATTAATTTAAAAGAATACTTAATCTTTTTTGAAATTTGAATTCCTAAAGAGAAGGACTTTTACCTTTCACATAAGTAGTTGAACATGTTATTTTCAGAGTTATGAAAGTGCCTGAAAGAGACAGAGCTGAGTTTTTTACACTGTCAAGTGATTTTGCCACTCTTGTCCACTATTTCTTCTGTGTTATAACTGAAATAAAACAGAGTTTTATCTCCTGACTGTAAAGCTTTTCTTTTGAATATTTGGCCTAATATTTAGCAAATCAAACAATTGAGAAGACCTTGAACTTTCATCATTCAACTGATGTAGTCATTTCATGTACCCTGTAACTAGGAGAATACACTTAATTTCAGTATAAATGTTTTTTTTAGAAACAGCATTTAATTTATTTATGAGGTTTTAAAATAAAAATTCTATTTTTATCAATGTCAAATGTAGTTCTTTATAAATAAATTGAATTTTAGGATTAATTTTCATTCTGTAGTATTTTACAATTAAAATTATTTTGATATTTTTTAGAATTACTGCTGGTTTTGTACCTGGGTGCTCATCAAATGCATATTAAAATATTTGTGTGGTCGTTTGCACATGCACACATCAATTTTTTTTCAAATACAGTCTTTGTTAAGTAAAATGATGGGTTTTTTACTCCTTATCTTTCCATGGTTGATTCTTAGAAATCAAATTGCATACTTTCAGTGGTAGCATAGGTAATTTCCACATGCTATTTTATAGTAGATGCAGATCTTATTCTATTAAAATATGTCTTGAATTCTCTTTCAAGGTTTGCAATTTTTTCTTTCTCCTTTTTATCCCTTTCCTTCTTTCCCGTTATTCTCTATTTTCACTTTCTTTTTTCCTGTTTCCTTTTAAACTCTTTTCTACCCTTTTCGTTTTCTCTACTGGTAGTCAAGTGCATTGTCTTCAATAGCAAGCTTCTTGTATATTGCTTAAAGTATTGATTGATTTCCTTTAGAACCCATGGTATTGTAAAAAGTTATTACAGTGAAATTTTTATTATAACTTAAAACATTCATTAAATACACCTGAGAAAATTTCAGTGTGCATTCACTAAGTGATGGCAGTGACCTGAGTAAGGTATACTTGACTATTAAGTTATACACAGCAACTACATTTTCCTACTATTTTAGCAAACAGAGGGTGCAAGTTAGAGCATATACAGGTAACTTTTCTGTCTCAGAATCTATGTATGTTGTCTTTGGTTAATTTCATTTAGCTGTTCGTTGAACTTGCATTTTGAGTCCAGAGAGAGAAAAAAGTAATCAGAGAACGACAGCTGGCAAAACTTAGATGTGCTGTCTTTGTATTTGTGAAGTCATAGGCCGATGGAGCTATGTTAGACTTCAAAAATATGTTTTACTGCTGCTATACTTAGATCCTTCAGGCACTAAATACCTCACTTTGCCTGCTGTGGAAATGAAAAAATTTGCCTGCAAGGGCCTTTCCTTTGTCACCAGAAGAATTGATACAGCCATATGTATGAAGTCCCTTCAGTGATGCCACAGAACACATTTGCAGTTGTTTGGCAACAGAGAAATACTGCTAGAAGTAATGATAAATTAGAATGTAGTTGCCTTCTGCCTACTTTCTGGAGGTATGTGACATTTAGTTTTGAACTGGGATTCAGTTTCCTATTGGTTTCCCAGGTCACCTTTAAAAGTTTGTTTTGCAGTGTGTTGAACTATTTCAAGGTCTATACTGAGAAGTTGCGTATGATAACTTCAATATGTAGTGTGACAGAGAGGAAACAGGTTTACTATGCATATGACAGAGAAGTTTTGTAATTACAGCCTAATTAAAGTTGAAATTAAAAGATGAGAAGGATTCCAAGAAAATTAAATTGTACTGTTTACAAAAATAAAATAAAAAAACCAGATGCTTAATGTGATTTATTACACAAATGCTAATTCACTTTTAGGATATTGTATTATTGCTGCTTAGATTAAAAACAGCTCAGCTGAATTACATGGGTTCTTGCATTGATCAGTATCACTGAACAGTTAAGTGAATTTAAAATATTTATTATACATCTGTTTTTCACTTTTAAAAATGTCTCTGATTTTTCCCTGAAAAATAAATTTATTAAAGTTTCACTTTATAAAAGAGCCAATTTGTATGTAAAATGAAGCAATGAATTATTTATAAAACCTTAAAATAACGTTATGGGATTTTGATCAACCATTTTGTCAGGAAAAAATGTTATACACTGGGTATTGGTCAGCATGAAAAAGATCTTGATTAGATTCTGTACTGCCACAACAATATTTTCTAATGAATTTTGGCTGTCCTCATAGATGAAGTACAGTACTTTTTTGAGGAGGAGGAGGGTTGATTATGTTTGCATTAGGTAAATAAAAAGGCATGATTCCACAGAGAGCCAAAAGTATTTATTTCTGTTTAGAGGCTTTACTGCTATAGTGATTTCATAAAGAATAATAATTAAACTTCAAGATGCCAGTTTTGAGACATAAATCACAAGGATTACCTCAGAAAATAATTAGTACCATTTGTAGCACTCTTCAGTATCGTATCTGCTCTCCAAAGTATTTTGCCTAATAGAGTTGGTGCTGTAACTTTTTTTAAAGCTATGTTATAAAATATGTTTTTCACCATTTAAAATTGTCGTAATTATTAATTGTAGTAAATGGAAGTTTTGATCACTGATCAGCTTCAGGGTGCTTCTAAGTGTAAGTAAAAAATAGCACATAGGGAATCAAGTAGTCTGTATAGGTGATGTAGGATGCTGCTGTTGTAAGTGGACATTGTCAAAATGCCACATTTAACATGAGCAGTTTGGCACTGAATTGTGAGCGGCCAAACACATCAGCTGGGAAGCACTTTCTTGCAGCCCTGTGTCCATGTGAGGGAGCATGGTTTCAAAAACAGCAGCCACTTTGGGGCAACCTTGTAATCAGAAAAAACATCTTTTCACCAGCTGATTCTGTACAAGGTCAGAGCTTTAGATTGTAAGCGGTTGCTTGGTTATTACTATTATTTTTTAAATATTAGTTTACAAACGCAGTTACCTGAAGTTTTTTTTTTTTTCATTTGCAGATAAAGCATACCAATGGTTTTCTAAAGATAGCAACTGGATAAAGGTTTTGTGTGCAAGAGTGCATAGTAAGTTGTGTGGCATTTTACATGCCAATCTTAAAATTACAAGCACTGATTTAGCTTTTTGAGATCATTGATGCTGCTAAATCTGCTCTTTTCACAGATTATAATTGAAGATTAACTGTGAAATAAGTCCTTTAGTCAGGAAGGGAGATAAGGTAGTTAATTAATGTAAAAACATGAGAACAGCATACCTTTGGAGCATAGGGACCAGATTAAAAACTGTTTATGAGGTCCTGCTGTTTAGTTCCAGTAATATAAACCTTCATGTTTATTGCTAAGTCCACACCCCCCCCAG